>SJYF01000270.1:7750616-7764931 GCA_006410515.1 Procapra przewalskii | reverse complement strand
GAGCAAGTCTTCTGTTAAATATATAATGTTCACATAGTAGCTCAAGATTTCTGTGATTATTTCCTATAAAATTGGAAATGTGAGATTGTTGGTTTTTAAAAATATATATATACAATGATATGATTACTTTGTATTTCTTATATCATATTTTCATTCCTTGAATTATCATCCAAGCATATCCTTGCTTCTGTATGTTACCATAATTCAAATTTATCCCAGTAATGGACATCAACAGAAACTCTAAAATAATCTTCTTGATGGACAAAAAATTAATTTAGTTCAGTTCTATAAGCTTTTTTGAAGCCCTATTGTATTTTCAGCCCTATGTTACAAGCATAAATAGCAGTGATCTCTCTCCACAAAAAAAGGAAACAATGCAAAGAAACTGTGAATGTTAATTTTCTTTACAGTTCTCCAGCCTTCAAATGTAAGTTCATATTGCTTCTCAATCTTAGAAGAGAATCTTGAGAACCAAAATGAACCAACATGAAATAAGGTGTGAATGGGTGATCTTTCCTGGGACAAACGCTGTATAACTTAGGATTAAAAAAAAAAAAAAACATAAAAAAACCATTGGTTTGGAAAAGGCAGATTTGGGTTTGAATCTTAGCTCCAGACTTTCTCACTGTACAATTTTGCCAAACCTCTTATACTTTCTTGGCCTCTCTTCTAACATCTCTAAGATGAGAACAATTATACCTATCTAGAGGGTTGCTATGAAGGTAAAACTAGATAATTGATATCAATATTAAGCTCCCAATCCAGGGCAGGACAACCTGGTCAGTGTTCAGTGCAACAAATTCCCTTCCTCTAGAATGGAACAGGGAACTGTCTGAGAGGCTGCTGATCATCAAGAGAAGGGAGAAGGCTGTCAGCAGTAGAACATAACAATTTATAAATTTCTTATTTCACAACAAGCTCTGGGACATCCATCGTCCATGGAAATAAACAAACTCGGAGACTGGGGCCCGTTCCCAGCTGCAGAGTCCAATGCAAATGCACCTGAATGACTAACGTGTGTTGCAAATGACTTACCAACCCCTGACTGCAATCTGGGTCCATCTGCTTAGCAGGGCCAGCCGCCCCACCCGAAAGGGGCCCATGAGAACTTCTACAGACCATCTCTTGGAAAGAGGAAACTTTGCTTGCTCTCAAGGTGTGTCTCAAGTCCCCATTCCAATCATTTATCAGACTTTGTTAAAGCAGCAGGCAATTTTCCCCAAATGTCTTTAGAGCTCCTCCGGTTCTGGTTCCTCTTTTAGCAAAATTGGTTTCAGGGAGGGGAGGTGTGACTTCTCCTAGGTCTCACAGAGAGACATTTAGATCCCTCTTTCTTTAATCTGACACGTATCTACTTTGCAGTGTGCTAATCTCAGTAAGGGTTTCCCTGGTGGCTCAAACAGTAAAGAACCTGTCTGCAATGCAGGAGACCTGGATTTGATTCTTGGGTTGGGAAGATCCCCTGGAGAAGGGAATGGCTCCCCACTTCAGTATTTTTGCCTGGAGAATCACATACTCAGTAAAGCATTCACTGACATTTTTTCTTTGAGAGTTAAAGGATGAAAATGCAATGAAAATGATGGTAAGCATGCCCCAAATCCCTTTGAGAACCACCTGATACCTTCACATGCTGAGACATGTGTCTGGATTCCTGGACTCATGCAGTCTGATCCTTGGTTGCTAAACTATCCACACATGGCTTTTCTCTCTTCATCTTCTGTGATCTTTTGAGGCCTTTGCAAGAATCCAAACCAACACATACACATACTTCCATCCACTCACTTCTCTTAGCACATAATGCCGATCACTGAGTCTGGCCCTTGCTATTACTGAGTCTGGAAGTTATCTAAAATGTTGTCTCGATACAGTCATGAGTGGACATTTCCAAATCGTAGGGGACATTTCCAAAGCCACTCACTGTATTATCACTAAGAGAAATAGGCCTCCATCACACAAGGTTCTCCTTCAGAGTAAACTTACAAATGTGATTCTGGTATAACACTACAGCTAGGGCTTTGGCACATAGTAATTACTCAGCAATTACTTGTTGAATGAAAGACTGAAACAATCAGATAGTGTTAGATCCACTTTCCCAGGTAACAATTACTTTTATAGAAGATATCAGATATAAAAGGGACATTACCGATCAGAGGGAACATCAGATTCAGAGAGAATGAGGAACAATTGGACAAGGGTTTCACTGGTGACTGTTAATAAAAACAGAATAGTACATAGACTTTTCAGTTAAAGGAAAATTAAAATGTCTGATATTTCAACAGGGGTGGGGATCCCATAAAAACTTGTCTCTACCTACTTGTCCATAAAATCAACATGCTTTTTATGGAGTTTTCATAGTGAATAACTCAGAACGGTTTCTAAAATGAAAGCATGTGTACACCCTCACTTAGGACCTTACACCTAGGATAGTTTTCTTTGTAATGAATAAAATATTGGGAAACGAAGTTGTCCACTCTGTTTTGTTCCTTTCGGAAGACTTTGAGCTATATATGTTTATTATACTGTAAGACACTTAATAAAAGTTTTGGCTTGTGTGGCAGTGAGTGGAATTGGCTGTTTATTTCACACTGAGATGAGTACAGAATTCATGGTGTTCAGAAAAATAAATGAGTGGGGGTAGAAATAAGATTTTGGGGAAATGATGCTGCTCCTTCTTTAATACAAGGATACTTATTGTCAAGTGTGGTCAAAAGCCGGTGACTCATCTTTATAACAAAACTTGCTAAGGAATCCCAGCTGAGTCAAAGGTGCACTGAAGATCTATGGCAATAACTGTCTGGCTTTTCCATTAGAGAGCCTTCCCACAAATGGTTGCACTGTTTTTGTTGTTTTTAAATTAATTCTACTTAGAGAATTTTATCCTGAATTTTTAAAGAAGAACAAAGAAAACATTTAGGTAGAAGAGCAATGATAGAAATGAACTAACCAGTTTGTATTGGAATGGTTCAGCACAGGAAAAGGGAGTGAGCCCTGGTTCCACAAGGAGCACCAAGTTCTAGAAGGTTGGCAACTTGAGCTCAGCTCACTTTTTTGGTAAGTCCCTCCTCTCAAAGGACCTCACTTGTTCTATCACTTGTAGAAATGAAGGGATTTTGTATGCCGTTCTGAAGCTTCCTTTGGCAGTTATCTCCTACAGCTGATTATATGTATACCCTATGATCCAGCAATTCCACTGCCAAGTGTGTACCAACAGAAAAAAGTGAGCATACGCACCAGAAGATTCAAACGGGCAAGTTCATGGAAGCATGACTTGTGATAATACAACTTGGAAGAGCCCAAGTGTCCATCAACCTTAAAATGTGTTATAAAGGGGAGTATTATAAAGGAACATGCAAAGGCCTGGAAATATTGAGGAAGTGTGCCAGGCATGAAAGGTTTCATGCTATGCAGTGCCATTCATGCACAGTTCAAGAATACGCACATCTAATTCACAGTGAGAAAAGTGGTTTGTGATTGGACAGATCTGGATTGAAATTTTGTGTTGGGAAATTAAAATTAATAGCTGCAGTGCTTTGGACGTGTTGGATTACCTCTCAAAATCTCAGTTTCCCATCTGGCATAAAAAACACTTAACACAATGTCTTTCATATTAAAAAAATACACACATAAAATAATGGCCCTTGTTAGCAGTATTCCAGACTCAGACATCTGGGGTTCCTGTGAGGTATGTTATTTTAGGATTAGATGGGGATTCTTAAATCTATTGCTCTAGGTCTCCATCACGTCTTCTGTCACATACATTTTGATTCTTTCCTCTTTTCCTCTCCCCAACCTCGTTGCTATTCTGTTTCCCTTTTCTCACAGTGCTTCCACGTTGCTTGCTTTTTAGTGTAGCTCTCTAAGACCCCACCCCACCCCTCACTGACACAGTTCCTTCTAAAGCTCTTTCAAGACAAAAAAGAAGCGGCTGGTCTCCACATCCTCTCCAGCATTTATTGTTTGTAGATTTTTTGATAATGGCCATTCTGACTCCTGTAAGGCAATATCTCACTGCAGTTTTGATTTGCATTTCTCTAATAATCAGTGATGTTGAGCATCTTTTCATGTGCCTGTTAGCCATCGGTATGTCTTCTTTGGAAAGATGTCTATTGAGTTCTTCCACCCTCTTTTTTTGATTGGATTGTTTGTTTTTATTTTGAGCTCCACAGACTGTTTATGTATTTTGGAGATAAATCCTTTGTCCATTGCTTCATTTGCAAATATTTTCTCACATTCTGAGGATTGCTTTTTGTCTTGTTTATGGTTTTCTTTGCTGTACAAAGTCAAAGAGAAAAACAAATATTGTATATTAACGCATATATGTGGAATCTAAAAGCATGATACAGGTGAACCTATTTCCCAGGCAGGATTAGAAATGGAGATGGAGAGATTGGACATGCGGACATGGGAGTGAGGGAAGGATGGGGCAAACTGGGAGATTCGGTTTGGTATAAATACACTACCATGTGTGAAATAGCTGGTGGGAGCCTACTATATAGCACAGGGAGCTCAGCTCCTTGCTCTATTGTACAGCAGAAGCTAACACAACATTGTAAAGCGATTATATTCCCATTTTTTACAGTGGCTAGAATTTTCCCTTTGTGTTTCACTCCATATATTACTCTCCCACCTTCCATCTGCGTGGACATTAAGTATGTGTGTATTATACTCCCATGTAGGTTCATTGCTGGATTCAAGGCACAAATATGTCATGATCCAAATGTTTCATAGCATGTAAAGAAAGGTAATAGAATCCTAAGGCTCATTTGACATTATACTTGGATGAAGTTGAAGTCCTATGAATCTTTCACTCGTCAGTTGCCTGCTGCCTTGACCAGAATTGACCCTAAATAACTGTCTGTTTGTTTGTTTGTTTTTCCCTATTGGTCATGGACACTGCCCTTCCATTTCCCCCTTGCAATAATTTACTGCATTTTCTGGTTAGCAGTCTTTTTAAAAAGTGTAAGCCCTATCCTGTATCTTCACTGTTTAAATCCCTCCAACGAAGCCCAATGGAACTGGAGTAAACCTATGATCTTACGTAACCTACCTGTTCAGTACTAATCTTTTTCCAGCTTCTCCCTTTGTTGCAGCACTCGTATTTCTGTATCTCACATACATTATGCTTACATCCAACTCAGGGATTTTGTATATGTTAAGGCTCCATTAGAAAATTCATCTCCCAGATTTCACAGCTAGCTCCTTGTAATGATTCAAGACGAAGTATCAACTACCGAGAGAGCTTTGCCCAAGACCACTTGCTAAAACATTTACCCCATCCCAGATTACCACATCAATTTATTATACTTTCTTCATAGCGGTTTTCACTAATCTCATTCACCTGCCTTTTTTGTTGTGTTTGTATGGTTACTTATGTGAACGCTGCACTGGGGGCCATTAATGTGGTTTGTAGGTGATGCCAGTGGCATTGGTGGCACAGGAAGTAGCTCTTCAATAATGGTCTTTCTGTGGTCGAGGTTTTCATTACTCCTACTCATGGTTGAATTCAGTAACCCCTTGATCCAGGCAGAAGAACCCATGTGAATAATGAAAGCCTCAGACATCTTCCTCTCCTGGTCTCTGACTCCAACATGATCACATTTACTGGCTTCCACTCACTGGGTCAAGCTATTTCCCAGGCTCGATTTGAAAATGAGAACTTCACAAGTTTCTCCCTCTTATTTACAGACTTTAGTATGATCTGAGCACAGGATTCTCTAAAAAGGAAGAACATTTTCAGCAAATTTATAGAATATTAGCATGAACATATATCACTGAATTCTAGCCACTTCTCCCTTGCATTGTACATCTTGGATAAAATAAAAACACCTTTTCAGCATTTTGTATTTGTCTGGTATGTTTGTTTGTGTTCTAATCCTAAGGAACCTAAGTATTCCCAAAAGCACTGAGAGATGACCGTTCTCTGCCTGCTATGTGCTGTAGGAAATAGAAGCACTATGAGTGCTTAATAAATATATGCACCCCCAAAATTTGAAGTTCTTTTAAAACATTACAGTGCCATGTTTATTGAATATTTACTCTAAGGCAGAGACTGCATATGTTCATTTCTCCAGACCTTCTTCCCTTCCTTAAAAACATGCATGGGTTTAGAAAAAACAGATTGGCATTGAGACGTAGTATAAATATTTTGGACTTTGATCTTCACTGAAGTCTTGGTTTAACTCATTACTGTTCAGTTGCTAAGTCATGTCCAACTCTTTACAACCCCATGGACTGCAGCACACCAGGCTTCCTTGTCCTTCACTATCTCCTAGTGTTTGCTCAGACTCATGTCTATTGAGTCAGTGATGCCGTCCATCCATCTCATCTTCTGTCATCCCCTTCTCCTCCTGCCCTCAATCTTCTCCAGCATCCGGATCTTTTCCAGTGAGTTTGCTCCTCACATCAGGTGGCCAAAGTATTGGAGCTTCAGCTTCAGCATCAGTCCTTCCAATGACTATTCAGGATTGATTTCCTTTAGGATTTTCTGGTTTGATGTTGCAGTCTAAGGGACTCTCAAGAGTCTTCTCCAGCAACACAATTCAAAAGCATCAATTCTTTGGGGCTCAGCATTCTTTATTGTCCAACTTTCACATTTGTACATGACTACTGAAAAAACCATAGCTTTGACCATATGGACCTTTGTTGGCAAAGTGGTGTCTCTGCTTTTTAATATACTCTCTGAGCCGAGAAATTTCCTCAGTAGTTCTGTGAGACACATAATACCTAATTTGCTTTGTCTTCAGTTATTGAATGATGTAAATGAGTTTATTAAATCCTTGGGAATTAATAACTGTCAAGTCTTTTCATCAGCCACAGGATTCCACAAAACTGGCCTTTACTTGGAGTGGAGTCAGATGAAGAATATAGATCTTTCTGTTGCCCCTTGAAGAACGCGGTTGCCCTATATGGGTAATTTAACTTCTGCTATCAGTCTGGACAGTGTTAATCTCAGCTGAATGAAATCTTTGTGTATATATGCACTCACTGAGGAGTAGGATGAGTTTACAAACAATTATGCAAATATGGCTGTATGTTTTTCTCCAGACCTAACCACAACATGAGAGGAGATTAATCAGTGTGGACATCTTTAGCAAATGGAGCATTTTGTTCTGTTTTTCCTGAGAAGATAAGAATTAGTGTCTAATGCTGAGTCTCAGTTCAGCTGTGTGACTGGGGTCGAGATGAGCATTGGCTGAATTACCTCTGTTCTGTTTCAAATAATTATCCCCAAGAGAATCTAAACAGTGAAGCGAGGCTGGGGCGATGGAGGTGAGCATGATCCAAAGAAAGTACATATTATTCCCTGGTAAATGCTGACAGAAACACCCATTCTATACTGTCAAAACCAGCCCCCAGGCTACCATACTCTTTTATCCCTTAAATTTCAATAGAAGAATAAATCTTGCCCTTTGTGTAGATGTAGAAGAGGCAAGAGATCCCCTAGAGCTGTGAATTTCTTAATCATCGATCAGCTACAGTTCTAGAAGGGGCCATTTATATCCGTATCTCAATGTATAGTTACATACGTTATATCCAAGTGTACATTTCTTATGGGTGAGATCTCATAAATATTATAAGTAATGTCCAAACTATTGGGTGACTGATCGTGCATATGTCATTTTATTTCTGTGAGCCAAAGTTTCCTTATTTGCACAATGGGAATGAATTATATGAAAGTTGTCATTTAAGAGTAAAATACTCTAAAATTTAAATGAATGTCTTCATAGCTATTTTTTTCTATCAAAATCAGACTCATTTACTTAGATAATAATTTGAACTTTTTAGTTAATAAAATAATTTTATTTAATTTTTATTGGTATTGAAGTATAGCTAGCTATCAGTGTTAGGTTAGTTTCAGGAGTACAGCAGTATGATTCAGTTGTACATTTGTTTCCATTCTTTTTCAAATTCTTTTTCCATTTAAGTTATTGCAGAGTTCCCTGTGCTATACATTAGGTCCTTATTCATTATCTGTTTTAAATATATTGACGTGAGTACATGTCAATCTCACATTCCCAATCTATCCTCCCTGACTCCAGCTCTCTTCTGGTAACCATTATTTCATTTTCTAAGTCATTGAGTCTGTTTCTGTTTTCAAAATAAGTTAATTTATATCCATTTAGATGTAGATAAGCGATATCATATATGTCTTTCTCCATCTGACTTACTTCACTTAGTATGGTTGTATATAAGCGATATCATATATTTGTCTTTCTCCATCTGACTTACTTCACTTAGTATGGTATCTCCAGGCCCATCCATGTTGCTACAAATGGCACTATTTCATTCTTTGTAATGGCTAACTAATATTCCGTTGCATATACGCATCATATCTTGTTTATCCATTCATGTATTGATGAAGATTCAGGTTGCTTCCTCTTGGCTGCAATGAACACTGAGGTGCATGTATCTTTTTAAATTAGGGTTTTCTCTAGATACATGCTTAGGAGTGGGATTGCCAGATGATGTGATAGTTCTACTTTTAGTTTTGTAAGGAAGCTCCATCCTATTATGCACAGTGGATTTACCAATTTACACTTCCACCTGACTCCTCTCCAGTACTTGCTGTTTGTAAACTTTTTGATGATGGTCTTTCTGACTGGTGTGAAGTGATATCTTATTGTAGTTTTGATTTGTAGTTCTCTAGTTATTAGCAGTGCTGAGCATCTTTTCCTGTGCCTGTTGGCCATCTGTATGTCTTCTTGGAGAAATGTCTGTTTATGTCTTCTGCCCATTTTTTGATTGGGCTTTTTTTTTATATACTGAACTACATAAGCTGTTTGTAAATTTGCCTATTACTCTCTTGTGGGTCATGTGGTTTGCAAATATTTTTTCCCCCAAGAGTTTTGTAGTGTTCCAACTTACCTTTAATCCATTTAGAGAGTATTTGTGTCTGTGCTGTTAGAGAATGCTCTAAACATTGCTTTCTTACATGTAGCTGTCCAGTTTACCCAGCACCGCGTACTGAAAAATCTGTCTTTTCTTCATTGTATAGGTCTTGCCTCCTTTGTTGTAAATTAATTGAACGTAGATGTGTGGTTTTATTCCTATTTCAGGGCTTTCTATCCTATTTCAGTAATCTCTGTTTCCTTTTTGTGATGACTGTAGCCTTACAGTATTGCCTGGAGTCAGGTAGCCTGATTCGTCCAGCTCTGTTTTTCTTTCTCAAGTTTGCTTTGGCCATTTGGGATCTTTTGTGTCTCCATACAAATTTTAATATTTTTTATTCTAGTTCTGTGAAAAATGCCATTGGTAATTTGATAAGGATTGCATTGAATCTGGAGAAGAATTTGAAATTTCTAATTCATTTTTTAACAAATTTTATTGAGTACATATTATGGATCCTGGTGACTGAGACATTAGAGAATTTGCCCACAATGCAGGGGACCTGGGTTCAATTTCTGAGTTGGGAAGATGCCTGGAGAATTCCATGGTCAGAGGAGCCTGGCAGGCTACAGTCCATGGGGTCGCAAAGAGTCAGGCATGACTGAGCGACTGACACTTTCACTTACTATGTGTCAAGTTCAATTCTAGGCACTGGAATAAATAAAGGTACAAAAACCACTGCCTTCATAGAAATTGCCTTTAGCATAGGGACATAGACAACAAATAAATTATATATGTATGAAAGTGCTATTTGTTCAGTTGTGTCCAGCCATTTGTGATACAATGGACTACAGCCCACCAAGCTCCTCTTTTCATGGAATTCTCCAGGCAGGAATAATGGATTGGGTAGTCATTCCCTTTTCCAGAGGATCTTGCCAAACCAGGGATTGAACTTGGCTCTCCCACATTGGCACCAGGTTCCTTACTCCCTGCTGCTGCTGCTGCTGCTGCTGCTAAGTCGCTTCAGTCGTGTCTGACTCTGTGTGACCCCATAGACGGCAGCCCACTAGGCTCCCCCATCCCTGGGATTCTCCAGGCAAGAACGCTGGAGTGGGTTGCCATTTCCTTCTCCAATGCGTGAAAGTGAAAAGTGAAAGTGAAGTCGCTCAGTTGTGTCCAACTCTTAGCAACCCCATGGACTATGGCCTGCCAGGCTCCTCCACCCATGGGATTTTCTAGGCAAGAGCACTGGAGTGGCAGCTTTGTTCATATGTGCACACACACTCACACACAAGCTACCTAGTCTATAGTACTATAAGTCTGATAGAAAAAAAAACTGAACAGAGTAAGATTTCCTGAGAAGTTTATATTTGAGTCAAGGCTTATAAATAAGTTGAATACCCTAAATATATAAAATATGGATTAAAAGACGAAGTGAATATCTGTGTTGAACACATTGAATTATGTCTTTGTTTTTCCCTGTCTAATAATAGAGCTACCAATTCCTTTAACACAAGTAAACAATCTTTAAATTACTCTAGAAAATTATTTAGTAAATAAAGTTACATCAGTGTGGCTTAAGTAGGATGAAAGTTTCAAACACAGAGTATAGAACTAGGAACTGCAAGATCTGTGTTCTGGTCTTTCTCTGGATGCACCTAGCTCAGAAAACTTGGGTGAAAACTAAACTGATTTTATCTGTCTCTGAATAGCCTTTTTTTTTTTTTCAAAACTGGTATAATACTTGTACTACCTATATCCAAAATATCTATAGGGATCACTTGGACATAACATAACTGTACCATGTAAAAGTCCTATATGGAAGCAAGATGGCTTAAGATAAATTATGCATTTCTTGGTAGATTATAGAAGCATCATGTTTTGTTTGCCTGAGAAGATCTCAAGTATTATAATTAGTCTACATCTTTGCAATATATATCTTACAAGTGTCCTGTTACAAGTACAGAAGCTCCTCTGCTAAAATACTTTTAAATTATATGTGTTCATAGGTCTTTTTTGTAAAAAAGCTGCTCACAAGAACAAAAGTATATTGACTGTATCCAAGCAGATGAAACAGTCACATGAAATCATTTTAGTCTCATTCATTTTTATTAAATTGGTTTATGTCATATGTACTGTTGGATGTAGCACACTTCTACATTTTATGATGAAGAAAGCTAAAATGGAAACATCTTTGGATTTGTATTTTTAAGAGTTGACAGGAAACAATAAGGTTAAGAAGTAATACTGTCACCATCTCTGGTTCTCCTGTGGAACTTCACTTTGCAGAGATGTTTAGCAATATTTTGTACATGTCAGAAAAGGACTTCTGCACAGCTGCTTAAAATCTGTGTATGTGTGCTCAATGACTCAGTTGTGTCCAACTCTTTGTGAACCACCAGTCTCCTCTGTCCATGGAATTTTTCCAGGCAAGGATATTGGAGTGGGCTGCCATTTTCTACTCGAGGGGATCTTCCCAAACCCAAGGATCAAACCTGTGTCTCTTGCATCTCCTGCATGGGCAGGCAGATTCTTTACCACTGCACCACCTGGGAAGTCCCCTTTTTAAAAGATCCTCTGTGCTCACCTTTATGATAATTTTAGAAATTATGGGCTCACACAAATAGGTGCTATTTTTAGGCATATGTTGTAGGCTGGATAACAGCTCCCCAAGATATCTGCATCCTCATCCCTCAGACCAAAGAATGTTACTTCATATGGTAACAGATATTTTATAGATGTGATTCGGGATCTTGAGATGGAGAGATTGATTTTTCCCTATTAGCCAGGTGGGCTCTAAATGTAATCACCATGGTTCTGTAAGAAGGCTGCAGAAGGAGATTTGACTTTAGAGACAGAAGAGCAGAAAGTGGTTTATAATGAAACAAAGATTTAAAGATGCTATGCTACTGGCTCTGAAGCTGCAGGAAGGGGTTGTTAGTCAAGAAATGCAGTTCAGAGGTTGGAATAGTCAAGGAAACGGATTTTCCCCCGAAAGCTTCCTGCACGAGCACAGCCATGCTGGCACCTTGGTTTTGGTCCAGGGAAACTGACTTCAGAGCGTTGAACTCGCGAATAAAAGAATAAATGGGTATTGCCTGAAACCAATGAGTTTGTAATAATTTATAGCAGCATCAATAGGAAATTAATGCAGTGTGAACCTCAAATTTTTGGCAACATTCCCCAAGGAGATGCAATTCATTAAGTCAACACGAGACTACACTTTGTTAAACAAGTTCCAGACTCACTGCCCCCAGAATATTGACAGCATCTGGTGACGTTATTGTTCAGTCACCAAGCTGTGTCTGACTCTTCGCGATACTGTGGACTGCCGCATACCCGGCATCCTTGTCCTTCACCATCTCCCTGAAGTTGCCCAAGTTCATTTCCTTTGAATCAGTTTTGCCATCCAACTCTCTCATCCTCTGTTGCCCTCTTCTCCTTCTGCCTTCATTCTTTCCCAGCATCAGGCTCTTTTTCCAATGAGTCAGCTGTTGGCATCAGGTGGCCAAAGTATGGGAGCTTCAGCATCAGGCCTTCCAAAGAGTATTCAGGATAGATTTCCTTTAAGATTGACTGGTTTGATCTCATTGTGTCCAAGGGACCTCAAGAGTCTTCTCAAGAGCATCTATTACATCTGCAATATATCAGAGAGCAGTAAAATTTTTGATCTGGAAGCATGTGCAACCAGATTAATCATCTACCTCTACTTGGAATAATACAGTTTTCAATATGTTGCTGAAATTTTCTGGGCCTCAATGTCCTTGTGTATAAAAGGAAACTAGTAATAATGCCCATGTGCCTTTTGCTCAGTCATGCCCAACTCTTTGTGATCCCATGGACTATAACCTGCCAGTCTTCTTTGTCAATGGGACTTTCCAGGCAAGAATATTGCAGTAGATTGCCATTTCCTTCTCCAGGGGTTCTTCTCCAGCCAGAGATCAAACCTGCACCTCCTGTGTCTCCTGCATTGGAGGCAGATTCATTACCCATAATAATAACACACAAGTCTTAGGGCAAGATGAGGTGAAATAATGCATACTCAGCACTTACATAGATTTTTGGCATAGTGTTTTGTATCAGTTAACATATTAACTTTCTTTTTTGACCATAGCAAACCCTAAGCCAAGTCACATCAATCTATTAGAAAGATCAAGCTAAATTCCAGCTACGTCACCACAAACACTACATGTAAAACTCAAAGTAGGAAGAAAACAATTTTAGATATTTAAATTAGTGACTCTTTTTCCAGTAGTCTTGTATGGATGTGAGAGTTGGACTGTGAAGAAAGCTAAAGCTGAGTGCTTTAGCACTCAGAATTGATGCTTTTGAACTGTGGTGTTGGAGAAGACTCTTGAGAGTCCCTTGGACTGCAAGGAGATCCAACCAGTCCATTCTGAAGGAGATCAGCCCTGGGATTTCTTTGGAAGGAATGATGCTAAAGCTGAAACTCCAACACTTCGGCCACCTCATGCAAAGAGTTGACTCACTGGAAAAGACTCTGATGCTGGGAGGGACTGGGGGCAGGAGGACAAGGGGACGACAGAGGATGAGATGGCTGGGTGGCATCACTGACTCGATGGACGTGAGTCTGAGTGAACTCCAGGAGTTGGTGATGGACAGGGAGGCCTGGCGTGCTGCGATTCATTGGGTCACAGAGTCGGACACAACTGAGCGACTGAACTGGACTGAATGATTGAAAGCGCCTCTCCAGATGAGCTGGCTTTATTTGGTTGCACTTCTGAAAAGTGTGCCTGTTACCTGGGTAAAAATTGTCATCCGGGTTTGGAGACCTGGGCTTTAACATTGACTAGAAAAATGACCACAAGAGAGTTATTTTTCCATACGTGCCTAAATTTTCTTGTATGTAAAATGGAGATACAGTGAACTTTCCTGTATCAGTGGGCTATCTTAAAGGTTCATTGCTACTGTTTTTTAAATTTAAATTTATTTTTATATAAATTTATTTATTTTAATTGGAGGTTAATTATTTTACAATATTGTATTGGTTTTGCCATACATCAACATGAATCTGCCACGGTTGTACACGTGTTCCCAATCCTGAACCCCCCCTCCCACCTCTGTCCCCATACCATCCCTCTGGGTCATCTCAGTGCACCAGCCCCAAGCATCCTATATCCTGCATTGAACCTGGACTGGTGATTCATTTCTTATATGATATTATATATGTTTCCATGCCATTGTCCCAAATCATCCCACCCTCTCCCTCTCCCACAGAGTCCAAAAGACTGTTCTATACATCTGTGTCTCTTTTTGCTGTCTCACATACAGGGTTATCATTACCATCTTTCTAAATTCCATATATATGTGTTAGCATACTGTATTGGTGTTTTTCTTTCTGGCTTACTTCATTCACTCTGTATGATTGGCTCCAGTTTCATCCACCTCATTAGAACTGATTCAAATGTATTCTTTTTAATGGCTGAGTAATACTCCATTATGTATATGTACCACAGCTTTCTTATCCA
>SJYF01000270.1:7724783-7746815 GCA_006410515.1 Procapra przewalskii | reverse complement strand
TGGGTACAGTAATCTGGGCTGTAGGTTATTTTCTTTCATCACTTTAAGTATGTCTTGCCATTCCCTCCTGGCCTGAAGAGTTTCTGTTGAAAGATCAGCTGTTATCCTTATGGGGATCCCCTTGTATGTTATTTGTTGTTTTTCCCTCGCTGCTTTTAATATTTGTTCTTTGTGTTTTATCTTTGTTAATTTGATTAATATGTGTCTTGGGACATTTTGCCTTGGGTTTATCCTGTTTGGGACTCTCTGGGTTTCTTGGACTTGGGTGATTATTTCCTTCCCCATTTTAGGGAAGTTTTCAACTATTATCTCCTCAAGTATTTTCTCATGGTCTTTCTTTTTGTCTTCTTCTTCTGGGACTCCTGTAATTCGAATGTTGAGCCATTTAATATTGTCCTGGAGGTCTCTGAGATTGTCCTCATTTCTTTTAATTCGTTTTTCTTTTTTCCTCTCTGATTCATTTATTTCTACCATTCTATCTTCTACTTCATTAATCCTATCTTCTGCTTCTGTTATTCTATTTGTTGCCTCCAGAATGTTTTTGATCTCATTTATTGCATTATTCATTATATATTGACTCTTTTTTATTTCTTCTAGGTCCTTGTTAAACCTTTCTTGCATCTTCTCAGTCCTTGTCTCCAGGCTATTTATCTGTGATTCCATTTTTATTTCAAGATTTTGGATCATTTTCACTATCATTATTAGGAATTCTTTATCAGGTAAATTCCCTATCTCTTCCTCTTTTGTTTGGTTTGGTGGGCATTTATCTTGTTCCTTTACCTGCTGGGTATTCCTCTGTCTCTTCATCTTGTTTATATTGCTGCATTTGAGGTGGCCTTTCTATATTCTGGCAGTTAGTGGAGTTCTTTTTATTGTGGAGTTTCCTCACTGTGGGTGGGGTTGTATCAGTGGCTGGTCAAGGTTTCTTGGTTAGGGAAGACTGTGTCAGTGTTCTGGTGGGTGGAGCTGGATTTCTTCTCTCTGGAGTGCAGTGAAGTGTCCAGTAATGAGTTATGAGATGTCAGTGGTTTGGAGTAACTTTGGGCAGCCTGTGTATTGAAGCTCAGGGCTGTGTTCCTGTGTTGCTGGAGAATTTGCTTGGCACGTCTTGCTCTGGAACTTGTTGGCCCTTGGGTGGTGCTTGGTTTCAGTGGAGGCATTTGATAAGCACCTGTCGATTAATGTTCCCTGGAGTCAGGAGTTCTCTGATGTTCTCAGGGTTTGGACTTAAGCCTCCTGCTTCTGGTTTTCAGTCTTATTTTTACAGTAGTCTCAAGACTTCTCCTTCTATATAGCACTGTTGATAAAACATCTAGGTTAAAGATGAAAAGTTTCTCCACAGTAAGGGACACCCAGAGAAGTGGACAGAGTTACACGGAGAAGAGAAGAGGGAGGAGGGAGTTAGAGGTGATCCAAATGAGATGAGGTAGAATCAAAAGAGGAGAGAGCAAGCTAGCCAGTAATCACTTCCTTATGTATGGTCCACAGTTTGGATTGCTCAGAGATGTTCACAGAGTTATACAGAGAAGAGAAGAGGGAGGAAGGAGACAGAGGTGGTCAGGAGGATAAAAAGGGGGAATAAAAAGGAGAGAGACAGATCCAGCCAGTAATCAGTTCCCTAAATATTCTCCACCGTCTGGAACACATAGAGATTCATAGAGTTGGGTAGAGAAGAGAAGGGGGAGGGAGGAGACAGAGGGGACCTGGTAGAGAAAAAGGAGAGTCCGAAGGGGGAGAGAGCAGTCAAGCCAGTAATCTCACTCCCAAGTAAATATGGGTACTGAAGATTGGGTTCTTAAAGGTACAAAATTGATAACAAATACCAAAGGCAAAGATTAAAAATCTAGAGTAGAGGTTGGATTTTCAGAAATATAATATTAAAGGAAAGAAAAAGAAGGAAAAAAAGTCACAAAAATTATTTAAGAAATATATATATGAGGTTTGCTTTAAAAAATAGAGTCTTTTTAAGTAATAGTAGATTATAAAAATGAAAATTAAAGGAGTAATAGAGGACTTAAATTTTTTAAGTTAAAAGAAAAGAATGATCGTAAAAATAGTAAAATATATCTAGGACTTTCTCTGGTATTGTTGCGGGCAATGTGGGGGTCAGTTCATTTTCGGATAGTTCCTTGGTCTGGCTTATATTTCTCAAGATCTATAGGCCCCTTCCTATGTAGTCGGTACTAACTACAGGGTTCTAATCTATTGCATCTGTTACTTCCAAGGCAGTTCCCTCTATTTTAGCTTCTTCTGTTTGCTGGTCTCTTCAGTGTCTTTCTGCCCTGACACAGGGGGGTGGTAGTGGACACTTTTTTTAGGCTCACTTGTTCAGTTGCGCTGTGGGGAGGGAGGGATGCTGCAAACAAATAACACTGGCGTGGACTTGCAGTATCTCAACCACACTGGGCTTGCCCCCGCTCGTGGCACATGTGCCCTCCCTACCCACACTACTCAGGCTCTAGGTTGCTCTGCTGGGAACTGCCTGAGGCTGGCCCTGGCCTGCAGGCACCTCCCATGTCTAAGCTGCTCAGGTTCAGGCACTCGGGTAGTCCTCGGAGGTGCAGACTCTGTTGGGCCTGCGTTTTGTGCCTTTCCCAGGTCTGAGCAGCTCAGATGATGAGGTGTTTGGCAAGCACGGTCACTGAGACTTATCTCCTCTCCCATCCCTGCTGCTCGGTTTTCTGGGTGTACAACTGGCGCACCTTCTCAGGCAGATGTTGACTGTCCAGAACCCCAAGAAGTCTGCTTGCAGTTTGGTAGATAATGTCTCTCTGGGGCAGCGATTGCCCCCTTCCAGCTCTGGCTGCCTGTCACTGGAGGGGGATGGTCTGTAGCCGGCTATCTCTGTTCAATCCTTTGTTCTGTGCGTGGTCTTGGCGGTGTCTTAGGTTAGAGCTTTTTGTGTGGTAGCTATCCCACAGTCTGGTTCCCTAGCCCAAGTTTAGTTCCTCTGATTACCCTCGGGGCATTCAGGCCTGATCCTTACTCTAAGCAATACAGCCTGCGCCTCCCTGCCCAGCCCCCGCTTGCTAGTGGCAGATGCAGACATCTGCACTGCTTCTCCGCTGGGGCAGTTACCATTGAGCTCGCAATCTGTGGGTTTTAATTATTAATTCATTTTCCTCCCTGTTATGTTGCCCTCTGTGCTTGCAAGGCTTGCCACAGACTCGGCAGTGAGAGTGTTTCCTGGTGTTTGGAAACTTCTCTCTTTTTAAGACTCTCTTCCTGGGATGGAGCTCTGTCTCTACCTCTTTTGTCTCTTTTTTGTCTTTTATATTTTTTCCTACCTCTTTTTGAAAACAATGGGCTGCTTTTCTGGGTGCTTGATGTCCTCTGCCAGCAGAAGTTGTTTTGTGGAATTTACTCAGCATTTAAACGTTCTTTTGAATTTGTGGGGGAGAAAGTGGTCTCCCCGTCCTAGTCCTCTGCCTTCTTAGCACCGCCTCCTCATTGCTACTTAAACACAAAATTTAGGAAAATAGCAAAGCATAGTGGTTAGAATATAGTAAGTGCTCAAAAGATGACAATTATCAACAATAATAATTGTTAGACACTGGGAATGTAAACTTGATTAAAATTGTATGATCTATCCAGAATTTAATAAGTCTAGGTATTAAACTTTGAGTGCTTCCAGTAAATAGATGGATAAATACATAAAAATAACTCTTAAGCAATCTATGTTCTACATCAGCTCTGTCCATTAGAAATATAATGTGTACAACATATATATTATTTTAATTTTCCTAACATCCATATTTATAAAAAAAAGCTATTGAAATAAGTAACAGTAAATGAGGTTATATTAATAGCATATATTATTAATTCAATACATCTAAAATACTATCATTTCAACACATCAAGTATTTTGTATTCTTTTTAAAAATACTTTGTCTTTGAAATTCAGGGTATTTACCCTTAAGTAAGGTAAGCAAAGTAATGCTCAAAATTCTGCAAGCCAGGCTTCAGTAATATGTGAACCATGAACTTCCAGATATTCAAACTGGTTTTAGAAAAGGCACAGGAACCAGAGATCAAATTGCTAACATCTGCTGAATCATCAAAAAAAGCAAGAGAGTTCCAGAAAAACATCTATTTCTGCTTTATTGATTATGTCAAAGCCTTTAACTGTGTGGATCACAATAAACTGTGAAAAGTTCTGAAAGAGATGGGCATACCAGACCACCTGGCTTGCCTCTTGAGAAACCTATATGCAGGTCAGGAAGCAACAGTTAGAACTGGACATGGAACAATAGACTGGTTCCAAATAGGAAAAGGAGTATGTCAAGGCTGTATATTGTCACCCTGCTTATTTAACGTTTATGCAGGGTACATCATGAGAAATGCTGGGTGGGAGGAAGCACAATATCAATCACCTCAGATATGCAGATGGCAGAAAGTGAAGAGGAGCTAAAGAGCCTCTTGATGAAAGTGAAAGAGGAGAGTGAAAAAGTTGGCTTAAAGCTCAACATTCAGAAAACAAAGATAGTAACATCCTGTCCCATAACTTCATGGGAAATTGATGGGGAAACAGCAGAAACAGTGTCAGACTTTATTTTGGGGGGCTCCAAAATCACTGCAGATGGCGATTACAGCCATTAAATTAAAAGACGCTTACTTCTGGGAAGGAAAATTATGACCAACCTAGATATCATACTGAAAAGCAGAGATACTACTTTGCCAACAAAGGTCTGTCTAGTCAAGGCTATGGTTTTTCCAGTGGTCATGTATGGATGTGAGAATTGGACTGTGAAGAAAGCTGAGTGCTGCAGAATTGATGCTTTTGAACTGTGGTGTTGGAGAAGACTCTTGAGAGTCCCTTGGACTGCAAGGAGATCCAACCAGTCCATCCTAAAGGAGATCAATCCTGGGTGTTCATTGGAAGGACTGATGCTAAAGCTGAAAGTCCAGTACTTTGGCCACCTCACGAGAAGAGTTGACTCATTGGAAAAGACCCTGATCCTGGGAGGGATTGGGGGCAGGAGGAGAAGGGGACGACAGAGGATGAGATGGCTGGATGGCATCACTGACTTGATGGACATGAGTTTGGGTGAACTCTGGGAGTTGGTGATGGGTGGGGAGGCCTGGTGTGCTGTGGATTCATGGGGTCACAAAGAGTCAGACACGCCTGAGCGACTGAACTGAACTGAAGATAAGCAAACCATCTGGTTTCCCTGGGACTGTCCAGGTTTTCACTCTGAAAGTCTTTATCCTGGAAAACTTCTCAGAGGCAGTTGTTCATAGCACATCCTGATTTGAACTCTAAGCTATAATCAGAAATAGCTGATCTATATATTTCATCCAATTCACAGTTGGGAGAGTCACAGATCAAAGTTCTTCAAATGTACTGGAAAATAATTGAGTTGAACATCCATTGTTTCATTAAAGTTAATTACAACCTAAAAATGTAGTTCCCCAGTCTTAGTAGCTTTTAGATGTTCAAATAATGCCTACTACATTGGGCAATGCATTTATCTCCCTTTTTAAAAAAATTACACATCAAATAAGCTATGCCTCTGAAAATTTACTCTCCTAAACTTTTCAAGTACCATCCTGGAACTGAGCAATGGGATTTCTTATTGTACTGTATATATTACTATATATACAATAATATATATATGTACTGTATATATATTATGTATATGTATATATATATGTAATGTATATATTATTGTACTGTATATATTATACATTAATGTACAGGACATTACAGAGATGTGAGCATTGCTTTAAAGATGTACTAGCATGCATTGTAATTTTATAAAGTGTTGACTTAAGGAGCATCCATTTGAAAAGAAAAATGGATGAAATGTGGTCACAAAGACAGAAATATAAAGCATCAGTAAGTGTAAGTTGTGGGGGAGGTGAGTATAAATAAAGCATGTGGATATTCATTCATTCTACGATGGAATTACCAACAGTAAGCCAGGTCTCCTGGCTCTGTGATGAGAATGCTAAAGACAAAACTTATGTTTTGTTTTGTTTTGTTCTTTCCCCATCTGGTCTGACTTCACACCTCTTACAATATCCTAGACTGAGCCTTCAGAGGCCCACAGTTACTGTGAACACGTAGCGACAGTGCATTAATTATAACAGCAGCAGCGATATACCAATCCGTAGCTGGGACTGAAACAGATGAATTCTAAAGGACAAGAACTGAGGTAGATCTAAGCCAAACACGTCTAGTATCAAGTTAATGGCAATGGTGGCGTAGAAAGGGAACAGATAAGGTAGGAGTCGCAGTCTCTGTGGAAACGGGAAGTATAAAGTTACACCTGCAGGAAACTGGGAGCCTTCTGTGCTGCGTGCTAAATCGCTCAGGCGTGTCCGACTCTTTGTGGCCCCGTGGACTGTAGCCCACCAGCATCCTCTGTCCATGGGATTCTCCAGGCAAGAGTACTGGAGTGGGTTACCATGCCCTTCCCCAGGGGGGATCTTCTGCACTACACATGAAGTCGGGGCCCTGAAACAGTGCTCAATCTATGTAATTAGGGGATGAAGATCTTCCTCTAACTCCAGTAAAGTGGCAAGAGCGCTCATCTGCTGCCTCTGCTCGCAGAGGGAAAAGCAAATGCGTCTACAGTGAGAACTTGGAAAACCCAGCATGTGCCATGCATGCATTTGGGTCAGAATATATGTTATTCACATGGAATAGGGATCACAAGGAGGGAAATAATGAAAAAAAAAAAAACCAGTCTTAAGACCATAAACCTCATGGTTTAGGCAGAAGCAAATAAAAGAAACCACGCTATGAAGATGCTTCCCAAACCCAGAGGACATGTGCGGCCCATTGACAGAGAGGATAGACTGTGGCGGAAAGACCACCATGAAAAATAAATACATAACCCCAAAATACAAATTACTGGAGGAAATAATCTACTACGTGGGAGATCAACAGAGACAACAAAGCATAAAATTAATACCCCAAGACACTGAAATTACAGACCATAAAAAGAGGCTATCAGATAAATGCATTTTAAATGATTAAAGAGAACATAGATGGAAGCAAATTAAAATAGAACAAGAGCTTATCAAAAATGAATAATTAGAATTTGAAAATGGATATTGTAAAAGAAAAATATGTATATAATTTTAAATTTTAAAATATGTCAATGTCTGTGCCCAACAGATTAGCCATAGGTGGAGAGAGAAGTAAAGACCTAGAAGATCAAGTTACTACGAGGGAAGTGCAGCAACAATAAATAGAGGTGAATAAAGAAAAAAGAGGTGAAGAATTTGGACCAGAAACTTAGACGTTTCAATATTTCATACTGGGGATATATTACTAATATTCTGAAGCAGTATGTGGCACATAGAAAGTACTCTAGAAATATTTGCTGAAAGGATGAATGAATGAATAGAAATCCCCAGAAGAGAAGACAGGTGCTCTGTGCCTAAAGAGTGAAAATTAAAGAGAAAATAGCTGTGAACTTCTCAGAACTAGAGAGAGTTATAAGATGTAAGTTAAAGAAATTTAGGGAATCCTAAAGAGGAAAAATCATAATAAGCATACACTTAAAATCCACAGACACAGTAAAAATCTTATAAAGCAAACAAAAGAAAAAATAATATCAAAAACAGAAGCTAAATGTTTGGTAGAATTACTAGCAACAATAGAGGCTAGAATTAAATCATACACAACATTCCAAACAATAATGTTAAGCCAGTTATTCTACAAGACCTCAGTGTTATTCAAGATTGGTAATAAATTGAATATAATTTCAGTAAAGGCTGGAGGCTTACAAAACATAAAAAGAAAAGTGCTGATAAAGGGTCTGTTTCAGAAAGCAGCAAATTGTATGTAGAAGGGATTAGAAATGCACATGAAATAATAATAAATTACGTGATACATAGGTAAATCTAAATAAACAAACATAAATAATATTAACTAACTTGAAGTAATGAGAAATAAGGTGAGAACAAAGTATTCTAAAACAATATGAAAGATTAGGGTGAAAGATATTCCCATCTGAATGCAGAGTTCCATCAAATACAAAGGAGAGATAAGAAAGCCTTCCTTGGTGATCAGTGAAAAGAAATAGAGGAAAACAATAGAATGGGAAAGACTAGACATCTCTTCAAGAAAATTAGAGATACCAAGGGAACATTTCATGCAAAGATGGGCTTGATAAAGGACGGAAATGGTCTGGACCTAACAGAAGCAGAAGATAGTAAGAGGTGGCAAGAATACACAGAGGAACTGTTCAAAAAAAAAAAAATCTTCGCAACCCAGATAATCACAATGGTGGATCACTCACCTAGAGCCAAACATCTTGGAATGTGAAGTCAAGTGGGCCTTAGGAAGCATCACTATGAACAAAGCTAGTGGAGGTGATGGAATTCCAGGTGAGTTATTTCAAATTGTAAAAGACAATGCTGTGAAAGTTCTAGACTCAATATGCCAGCAAATTTGGAAAATTCAGCAGTGGCCACAGGACTGGAAGAGGTCAGTTTTCATTCCAATCCCAAAGAAAGGCAAAAAGAATGCTCAAACTACCGCACGATTGCACTCATCTCACATGCTAGTAAAGTAATGCTCAAAATTCTCCAAGCCAGGCTTCAGCAATACATGAGCCATGAACTTCCAGATGTTCAAGCTGGTTTTAGAAAAGGCACAGGAACCAGAGATCAAATTGCCAACATTGGCTGGATCATCAATAAAGCAAGAGAGTTCCAGAAAAACATCTATTTCTGCTTTATTGACTATGCCAAAGCCTTTGACTGTGTGGATCACAATAAACTGTGGACAATTCTGAAAGAGATGGGAATACCAGACCACCTGAGCTGCCTCTTGAGAAATCTGTCAGGAAGCAACAGCTAGAACTGGACGTGGAACAACAGACTGGTTCCAAATAGGAAAAGGAGTACGTCAAGGCTGTATATTGTCACCCTGCTTATTTAACTTATGTGCAGTGTACATCATGAGAAACACTGGGCTGGATGAAGCACAAGCTGGAATCAAGATTGCTGGGAGAAATATCAATAACCTCAGATATGCAGATGACACCACCCTTATGGCAGAAAGTGAAGAGGAACTAAAGAGCCTCTTGATGAAAGTGAAAGTGGAGAGTGAAAAACTTGGTTTAAAGCTCAACATTCAGAAAATGAAGATCATGGCATCTGGTCCCATCACTTCATGGGAAATAGATGGAGAAATAGTAGAAACAGCGGCTGACTTTATTTTTCTGGGCTCTGAAATCACTGCAGATGGTGATAACAGCCATGAAATTAAAAGATGCTTACTCCTTGGAAGGAAAGTTATGACCAACCTAGATAGCATATTAAAAAGCAGAGACGTTACTTTGCCAACAAAGGTCCATCTCTTCAAGGTTATGGTTTCTCCAGTAGTCATGTATGGATGTGAGAGATGGACTATAAAGAAAGCTGAGCACCAAAGAATTAAAGCTTTTGAACTGTGGTGTGGGAGGACACTTGAGAGTCCCTTGGACTGCAAGGAGATCCAACCAGTCCATCCTAAAGGAGATCAGTCCTGGGTGTTCATTGGTAGGACTGATGTTGAAGCTGAAACTCCAATATTTTGGCCACCTGATGCGAAGAGCTGACTCATTTGAAAAGACGCTGATGCTGGGAAAGATTGAGGGCAGGAGAAGGAGATGACAGAGGATGAGATGGTTGGATGGCATCACTGACTCAAGGAGATGAGTTTGAGTGAACTCTTGGAGTTGGTGATGGACAGGGAGGCCTGGTGTGCTGCAGTCCATGGGGTCATAAAGAGTTGGACATGACTGAGCAAATGAACTGAACTGATAAACAAAGTAAAATGTTCTAGATTCTTTGAATCATTTGGTGGGAGTTTAAAGAAGACACCGATAAGACTATTGTTATATATGCATCTTAATTTTTAAAAGTAAATGATAAAAAATAAATCTTCTATATAGATAGTATTGGATTGGCCAAAATGTTTGTTCATTTTCCCCATAAGATGGTTCTAGTAGCAGTTAGTTATTTTTAGCTTCATTCAAAGCAATTTTTTAAGATTATATTGTGATAGCTATCATGTCAGCGTGCATTCAAAAACATTAACAAAGTTGGTGGATTTCTGTATAGCCATTTTAATATAGAAGATGGATGAGAAAAAGCAACATTTTTGTCATAGCATGCTTTATTACTTCGAGAAAGGCAAAAATGCAAGTGAAACACAAAAGATTTTTGCAGTGTATAGAAAAGGTGCTGTGACTGATTGAATGTGTCCAAAGCATTTTGTGAAGTTTCTTGTGAGTGATTTCTTGTGGATGATGCTCAATGGTTGGGGAGACCAGTTGAACGTGATAGCAATAAAATTGAGACAGTACTTGAGAACAATCAACAGTATACCATGTGGGAGATAGTCAACATACTCAAAATACCCAAATGAAGCACTCAGAATCATGCGCACCAGGCTTGGTTATGTTTGATGTGTGGGCTCCACATAAATTAAATAAAAAAAAAACCTTCTTGACCATATTTCCGCATGCAGTTCTCTACTGAAACAATGAAAATGTTCAATTTTTAAAACAGATTGTGACAATAGATAAAAAGTGGATACTGTACAATAACGTGCACCAGAAGAGATCACTGGGCAAGTGGAGTGGATCACCGCCAACTGCACCAAAGTCTGATGTTCACCCCAAGAAGCTGACATTCATGATGGGACTGGAAGGAGTCCTCCGGTAGGAACTCCTTCCAGAAAAACCAAACAATGAGTTCCAACAAGTACTGTTCCCAATTAGACTGACTGAAAATAGCACTCGATGAAAAGTGTCCGGAATTAGTCAACAGAAAATGCATAATCTTCCATCAGCAGAAAGCACCACCACGTGTCTCTTTGACGACCAGGCAAAAACTGTGATAGCCTGGTTGGAAAGTTCAGATTCATCCACCATACTCACCAGATGCTGTACCTTTGAATTTCTATTTATTTCGGTCATTACAAAATTCTCTTAGTGGAAAAAAATTTTCCAGTCTCTTGAAGACTGTAAAAGGCACTGGGAATAGTTCTTTGCAGAAAAAGATAAAAAGTTTTGGGAAGATAGAATTATGGAGTTACCTGAAAAATGGCAGAATGTTGGAACAAAAGAGTGAATATACTGTTCAATGAAGTTCTTGGTGAAAATGAAAAATTTGGCTTTTATTTTTGTTTAAAAACCAATATTTGTGCATACATATAGTATATATGTACTTTCACACACATACACCTTCAAAATTATTAGAGGAAATGAAAGAGAATATACAGTATTGTCAATACAAATGAAGGCAGGAAACAAACAAACAAACAAAAAACCAAAGGGAACACATATAGTAGTGCAAATACCACTGTAAACACATCATAGAATAACAGATATGAAGCCAGTAATCACCATTAAAAACCGTCACAGGGTCAATCAGGGAACTCAGACAAGTTTCAGAGCTGGGTCTGCATCTTGAAGAACTGGGCATTGGTTTCATTTCAGATTCTATATAATCCCCAATGTATTTGGCCAGTCTCCCTTTATCTTTTTTAAATCCCAGGTGTAATTTAAGGAAAAGTTGAATCTCTAGATTTAATTCACGAAATGTGATTTTCTATAGGATACTTGATAGCTTTTAAAAACAAACATTAAAATGATTTTTTTTCTTTCCTTTCAAACACCAGAAGGTGATAATTAATAGATTTTGGTTTGGTTTAAAGAATACAAACCCTCAATTCTGAGAATTCTAAGTATAGATTAAAACATATTTGAGCTTTGTAGGCTGAGATACATATATGCTATCTGCATTTGGATGAGTTTTATTCTCCATCATTCCCAGTCGACCCCACTCCCACCCTTGCCAATTCTGTCTTCAGTTTACGAACAAGTAAAACAGTGGTACTCCTGAACAGTGAAAACTAATTACAGGTAACATTATTTTAGATCCATGGTTTGTAGAGATCTGTGCTTTAGAAAGTCTTTATATTCTTTTGTGTCTCATACAAGTTTCTGAGTTAGAATCATTATTTAGAATTTGTGCTCTAAACTATTTTTCCTGTTTAAACTTTGAAATTGACTTTTTTCCCCTGAATAGTCTTTTATTAATTTGTTAGTGACAGAAGGTATTCAGGAACTTCATACCAAGGTCCTATTTCAGAAGACAGTGGTAACTTAAACAAAATAGTTTTCGGTTTATAGGAAAAAAAGAAAGATAATACAGAGAGCTGATGTATATCATTGTCTATTTTCTACTGTCATATTTTGTTACTAGGATGAATTTGTCACAGGTAAGAAACCTAGTTGGTACCTGTTAATTGAATTCTTCCCTTTATTTAGATTTCATCAGTTTTCCTTAATATCCTTTTCCTGTTTGAGAATTCCATCCAGGATACCACATCATGTTTAGCTGGCAAGTCTCTTTAGATGACTCTGTCCCGCGGCAATTTTTCAGACTTTCCTTGTTTATGATGACCTTGACAGTTTTGAGGAATACCACTCAGGCATTTTATGGGATGTCCCTCCACGTGGATTTGTCTGATGTTTTTCTCAGGGTCGAACTGGGGTTTGGGGCATTGCAGAGGAGGACTTCAGAGATGAAGGGCCATTCTCATCACATCACATCAAGGGTGCATGCTGACAACATGATTTATAACTGAGGGTGTTAACCTCAGTGACCCAGCATACATAGTGTTTGCCAGGTTGGAAATGGATTACTTTTCAACAAACTCCTCTTTTGTATTCAGAGAGGCTTTGGGGGAGAGGTTTGTGATGTCTGATCTTGGTTCAGGGAATATAAATTGTTAATCCTGGTCCTGCCATCAATTTCGTGTGTCACTTTGCTTCTTCGAGTCTCAGCTGTCATCTATGGGGTTTAGAGAAAACACCAAAATATCTTAGATTCTATGTTCTCACCTTTTTTATAAATTTTATTTATCTTTAATTGGAGGATAATTGCTTTACAACTTTGTGTTGATTTCTGCCATTATTTTTATCCCATTTTGTCAGAGTCCTGGTAGAAAGAAAAATGGGTAATTTGAGGAGAATATGGTAAAGAAACTATTGTCAGAGGTGTGAGTAGGATATAGGGGAAAGCCAAGATTTAGCACAGCCCTCTGGGTCCTATGCCAGCAGGGCGCCAACATCGCACCTAGAACTTAAAGAAGGGAGGACAGAGTGCTTCTGGGGTCCATGAGACACAGATGCTCACAGCACAGAGGAAGGCGCCAGCAGGGAGCTGTGGCACCATCCAAAGGGAAGGGGGGAACCAATTTCCTGACTTTAGGCTGCTCTCTCTCTTTAATCTGGATGAATCTAACCTAAAGCTAGAAGGCAGAGAGGTAAGACACATGGGGCGCAGGAAAGGGCGAGGAGGAGTAGAAAGTGTACCTGTATCTGGATGACCAAACCAAAGATAGGTTTATTGAACACTGTGAGTTACAACCGAATCAACTCAACCCAGCATCTAACATGCCCAGTGGAATTCAATAGTTTACAATAACTATCACTTAAGTATTTGCAGAGAGAAAGGACCCAATGAATTTGCAAACAGCCCATGCTTATGTATTATAGTTCTAATCATTGCAATTTGCCGTTTAGTTTTCAATCATCTCAGACAAGAGGTGTGATTTCTCTTCCCTATCAAAATTTGAAATACATGCAAACAATTCCAATGGGCTATTTCTCCAGCTAGATAGTCCAAGTTTCTTCCAGACGAGGTGGAAAATTAGATCAGGTTATGCTAAAGAGTCACCCAAGTCTAGGATCTGTAATTCCATGTGAATACAAACCACTTCCTTGGAAAGATTTATATCCCTAAGATTCATTAATGTTGCACTGAGAATTAACCTAAGGAGAAGAAGAAATGAACAGAGGTTTTGAAGGACTAGGTTAAAAAATAGAAGTTTAATACCTATATCAGGGCAACATCAATCAAAATGTCAAAGGAGAAACTTAAGTCCCCCTTGTGAGTTAGGAAACTCAAAATTGCGCTAGATAGGCAAGTGTCCATCGCATAGAAATGACTCCACCTTAAATATAATTCTAGGCACAGAAAATGTATAGGTGAAAGAAACTTTGTAAAAGATGTTTTACATTCGACAAAGCTTTAATATTTCTTATATCACTTACATCATTGTAATATAGACATTATTAGGCCCATCTCAATGATGAGGAAAAAGAAGCTCACTCATGAAGCACCTGGCCCAAAGTCACAGCGTTCTAGTACAGGGCCAGACATATATTTGACACTCAGCAAACAAATCTGAAGGAGTAAAGTTTAATTAGCTTAAGTGCTGAGCTAATCTAGAAAGGACTGACCAACACCTGCTACTTCCTGGCCCAGTTGCTGGGCACAGGGAGAAGTCAGCCAGGGTTCCTCTTCCATGTAAAACCCAAAGAGGGTCATTTGAACCCCTGAATGAAAATAACTTTTATATTCACTAATGACTATAATTCTTTTATTACTTAATAAATGGGATGAACAAGAGAGTTCTTACGAAGCCAGATAGCATTTGCAGATGGGTTAGTGTGACTTGACGGATGGATCTGTCACCCGACGCCGAGAACAGAGTTGCTGAAGTTTCTGCAGGTGTCGGCAGAAACTGACTTCCGAGCCATTTCTCTTTCTTTGGAGGGTGATAATCTGGGCTTTTTAACTGATTAGCAAATCTAAAAGGTGCTCTTGTTTTCTTAGTTTGTGTGTAAGAATCAGCTACCTGCTGGAAATTCAGTAGGCCTTTTCTTTCTCCACCTACCTAGCTGTAGTTTCCCTCTTTACTTTGAGGACAGTCAAGCAGACAGATAGGAAGTCATGAAACCTAAGAGATTCAAAGCACTGACTTAGAGAATAGAATCTCTGTTTCTGCTGGGAGCTAGAAAAATGAGAAAAGTCAGAGCAGAACTATTTTTACAAGCTGCGCATTGTTTATACTGCTGAGTATTTTTAAAAGGATTTTGAGTATTTTAAGGAAAGATGGGATGTTTTAACTACTATATCGTGGTGGTACAATGGAAAAAACCTTGATTTGGAGTTAGACAGTCCTAGGTTTGGTTTTGAACATATCACTTATTTTGTTTTTTAAGCTTTGGGCAATTTTCTTTGTAACCTCTCTGTCTTATATAAGAAAGAAAATCTGTTTTAAAATGTACCCTTTAGTCCAGTGGTTCTCAGTCTTGACTGCTCATTAGAATCTCTTTGGGAGCTTTAAAAAACACAGACGCACGAGTCAATTAAATGCTTGTTTGTGGGGAAAAGGTATTAAAAAATACTACCCGAATGTAGATTAAGAGGAAGGATAGACAACTAGTGCTTAACCAATCAGAATGAAGTGGTCAGTTTTTCAGGGACATAGAAAATTGCAAGGTTTACTCTAAACCGCTGTGAATGGGGAAGCTGAAACCCAGGAAGATTCCCAAGTTTATATAAAATCACACAATTTAGATTTCAGGTCTTCTGAAATCTGGGTCATAATATTTTCTAAAATATGATAAACTTGGCCTGAGTTGCTCATAAGCTACCCAGAGCAGAAAACAGGGTTTGAGACACCTACACTTTAATAATAATAATAATAATCAACACAAGCGGCAGCTTGGCAATGAGGTTATCCTCTACGATGCCTGCACTCTGACCACCAACATATCAAACCTTGGATTTGGCTTAAACCAAGAGTCACAGTCTCTCTTGTCCACCACGTTTAGGCAGGCAACGGACCTGGAACAAGACAGGACAGGGAGATGGGAGCCAGGGTGAAGTGGAGGGTCCGCTTTTTGAATTCAAATATTTAACAGATTTCAGAACAAATTGGTGACCTTAATTCGCCCTTGTAATGTGCTGGCTTACATACCTCAGCTTCAGACTCCACCAGCGTATGACACTGGATGCTAGATTGTAGGAAGAACTTGACAGCATGATACGGTCCAGAGTTTTGTCTTTCATCTGATATTGTTGCATCATCTGTTTTCTAGATCCAAAGAAACCAGAGGCTGGAGATGTTGAGTACTGGTCCACACTCTCAAGGCGATAGAGTGAGAAGCAGGGCAGAAGCCTTGGTAGGCCCCACCTCATGCTCTTCTGGGCATTGTCAGAGCCTAAGGCCTGGAGTTGGAAGAGACAGCAGTTCAAATCCTGGTGACATGTCCAAGCTGGGAAACTGTGAGTTACTTTCTCTTTACTAAGTCTTTTTTTCACTATAAAAACGAGAATGATAAAACTAGTCACCTCATAACGTTCTGCGGGGATTCAGTAAAGTAACGCCTGTGGAACGTTTAGCTCAGTGCCAAGTGGAATTTTTGTGGTTAAGCTGGTTTTTTGTTATCATGGTTGCTGTTTTGCTGTGCAGTATCACTTCCCGTTCTGAAGAATGAACAGAGTTCTTGATGTTTTTAAGGAGCAGATAATTTTAAACTGGTGTTCTCCTCCAGCAGGAGTAGTCTCTTGCCATCCACAAGCCAATATGCTTGAGTTGACTCAACTGAGAGTTTCGTATGTGGTACATTCTAACCTGCAGCTTGGTGTCTGGAACTAGGGTATCACAGCTTTAGGTTGACTGCTGTGTGGCTGAGGCCAGGGATTTGCTATATGGCTTCCCTTCCGTCTCCTATTCAGAAGGGGCAGTGCAGTGGTAAACAGGAGGAAGTCTTTGGTCTGGATGAGAAGGAGAAGTGCACTCATTGGACCAAGGAGAGATGATGGGACCAGCAGAGCGGAATCTGGGGGCAGTGGGCTCCACCCCATCCAGTTCAGGCAGCTCCTTGGAGAAGGATGAGGTTGGGGAGGGCAGGAGGAAGAGTCTGGTCTCCAGGGCCACCCACCCAATTCCATGTTAGAATGTATCCATGAGGGGGGAAAAAAGTGCTTTTAAGAAAAAAAAAAAAAAGCATCAGAAGCTTGAGAATGTTCAGACCTCCTAGACCCTGGAAACAATGACATCCTTTCCCCATAGCCCGAGCGAGAGGACTTTGGCCTGAAAAACTGGCAAATTTCCTTTCCGTTGCTGTCTCCAGTGTCTTGTCCTGGCCTCATCCCATCTGTCATCGTCCTGCAGACACAAGGAAGGGCATGTATGTGTGGAGTAATGGGGCCGACACGTTTTCCAAGCCTCCAGGGCACCCCAGACTATGTTACAAGAGGATACTCTCAGTGTTTCTAAGCTGTATGAGGCTTTCAAGCTCCCTGAGACTTGGACTTGAAAGAAAACCCCGATAGCCCATTTACTGGCTCCCCAAGCACTCCCTGCCCTTGGCTGTCTGCTGGCCCGGCTGCAGTGCTGAGACCATCACGCAGCCGCCTGCTTGTCCCCAGTGCCGTCCTTGTTGAGAGCCACAAGGTGGCATTGCAGATTCAAGTGAAGCCACAAACCTTCCTGCTCAGGTGAGGCTCCGGTGCTCCACACCTGGGAGTCAAGAGAACATCCGTCCCCATCTGCTCATTCTCCAGATGGTCACGCTGAGGCTGAGTCAAGGTATAACCTGCTTGGAGAGTTATGACACAGAACAAAAAAGTCTCTCCAAATTGCTCAGGCAGGGAGATGTTTGACCCAGTGTTAGGTACCAAGATAATGAAATGTCTCCCTTCAAGTTAGCAAAGTGTCAAATACATCCATGTGATTTCTAAATAAATAAATCACTTCCTTGATTCAAGTGGGTACAAGAAATTAGAGCATAAATGCCTCAAGGGCAGGGGTTGTACCCACTTCACTTGTCACATTTAAGATCCTAGAACCAGCATTCAGAGTATTGATTTATGGTCCCTAATACATGTTAGGTTCTCTCCTTTTGATAGCTTTTTCATCTTCAGACCAGATTTCTAGAAGCGAATGGGGCAGCATCTGCTTTCCCCTTGCTCTCTCATCAATTCAGTTAACACATGGTTACTGAGACCCTCCCAGGTCTGCAGCCTGGGCTGTGCACCTGCCGCAGCCTGGCCTTGGGTTTGGCGGTGAGGAGGTGCCCTGCTCTGGTGGGCTTACTGCTGCCTTGCACCCTGACTTAAGGGGTTTGAACAGGGATGCTGTGAATTCCTTCCTCCTCTACCCATCTTTGGTTTCTCCCCAGAATTTGGGGTCCGAGCTTTGTTTCTGACTCTTGGGGAAGCAAGGTAGTCTCTGAAGTCCAATGGCAGAGTCTATTCCCCTGGGCAAGACCTGCAGCATCACTACTGACCTGTTACATGGGGATGACCCCTCATTCTCTCACTCTCCGAGGCACCTTGAGAAAATCATTTTTTCTTTCGGTCTCAGGTTCCCTGTGTCTAAAATTCGCTCAAAGCTGAATATGCTATGCTATAGTCCTAGATCATCTAACGCCATCCCCTCATGAAACTTGTTAGCAATTGAAACTTCTCCCCCACTGCTTCTGCTTGGGTTCCTTTTCACCAAAACATTGGCTGTCCAATGAGGGGTCCCTGATGACTGAATCTGGAATGTGTATTCTTTGGAAAGCTCTGAGGTTGGGACTGGAGGGAAAAAGAAATGCCATCATGCTGTTTTAGAAAAATTCTCTTCCATCAGAGGAAAAAGATCAGTGATTCTCAGGAGGAAAAGTGAAACAACATATCATGTACCCAGAGGAAGCTTTGTTGCTGTTGGGTATTTTAATGCTCATGTAAACCAAAGGATCCTGCTTGGGACCCTGCATGTCTTAGAGTGATGTTCAAGAGTAGATCAGATTTTCTAATCCAAAATTTAATAATCCCTACAGGTAAAAGTCTCATAGTGTGAAAACTCACCCAAGTTGGAAAGGGTACTAAATTAAATGGTCCATTTACAGATGTGAGTAAAGCATCCTTCCTTCCTTGGACTACACTCTAGGTTAGGTCTGTCCAGGCTGCAGGGAGTTTTGCTGGCTGGGTCCCAGTGCTGCCTGCCATCCCTACCCCTCCTTCCGCTCTTCCAGTTTATTTTCCGTTCTTTCACTCGTTCCTCATGTGACATGGTTTCCAGGCACAAATCCATCTAACTCCAGGGTCCCCGTGTCCTTTCTGAAGCCTGATGGCCAGCACCGTATGGTCCCCTATGACAGCCCCCATGCAATATTTTGTGCCCTTTCCTGTGCAAAGCAGGGCAGCAGGGAGATGAGGGAGACCTGGCCTGTGTCTTTGAAGAGCGCATCATACAAAACAAAGGTATCATGTATCTGTAAACACAGAAAACAGAAACCAAAAGCAAGAGGCTTAAAGTAGTTTTCCATGGATGGGACAGAAAATAGCCCATGTAAGAGACACGGAGTTCTTAGCACATCATTTGTATTGTCAAGTTTCTGGGTGTTCTTATTCTGTTCCTAATATTTCATTAAAATGGGTGTCTGCTTTAAGTGTCACCATATGAATATTAAAGAGAGCTCTGTTCCCAGAGGAGAGGCTAGTTACATCCTTCCTTTCGTCTGCCTCCTTTTCTTTCTTGTAAGTCTGGGATGGCTCAGTAGTGGGAGCAAAAAATTTGCTTCTTTTATCCCTTTCTTTTGTATGAATTGACACAGCTGGGACTCAGGCGGGAAATGGTGCTTGCCCTCAGCCCAGGATGGACCAACATGCTGGATTCTTCTTGTAGAGGAACTTACCTTTGCAACAATGCTTGTTTCTTTTTTGTGCTGATTGCACTTGTGAGATGGTTAGACTGAGAAATGCAGTGTCCTGGAGACAGGGTGTGAATGCTCCTGCTTCACGACGGGCTGTCTCTGGTAGCCGAGTCCTGCTGCTGGCTCTTCAAGGCTTTGGTGGAGGGGAGAACAATTCCTCAGCTAATTCAGAGGCCCTGGGCTTTTCTTGTAACTAGAGCAGAGCCCACTCTTTACTGTAAGTTTGTAGGAGATACTGCCAGTTGCAGAGCAAGGCTATAGGCATCTTCTTGATTCCTCCTTATGACAGTCCTGCAAGGCAAGGGGGAATATCAGTTTATATCCACAGAGACTGGACCTATGTGATGGTAGGAGGTAAGTCCCAATCAATGCAGCAAAGACCAGGCAGAGAAGGAGAGGCTGTAGTTCAACTCAGAATTTTTGACTTCAGAGCTTCGATAAGTCTTCATGTCCTATACCTGCCTCTAGGACAGGCCCCGTTGTGTGTGACGTTACTATTAGCAAAGCTCTAGTCACATAGACCCAGCTCATTTATTCCTCACAACCGCCGTATGGGGTTGAGATGACTATCCCTGATTTTCTTCCCTTCATGCGTAGGAGAAATTGGACAACTGTATAAAATTGAAGGGTGCAGTACTGTGTGTGTGTGTGTGTGTGTGTGTGTGTGTGTGTGTGTGGTGGATGGGGGGCAGTGTTTAATCAACACCTCTCCTTCCCACCTTAAGTTCTAGAAAACATACTGGAGCAAAGAGTTAGGGTGAACCCGATTCCCTCTGTTTCTCAGTGAAGATTTCCCTTCACAAAAGATGTTCCCAAAGCTTTGTCAGATCTAAAATGTTTAAGCAAAATTTACATTATTTTCAATGTAATCTATATCCCCTGAGTAAAAATTGGGATTATGTGGTTTGTAAAGATGTTGAATATGCAAATCAAAGTTTGACTCCCTCATTTAACTATAATTTATGTTTGTTGGTAATTTACAATTGAACAAGTGCTTTTGAATATATTTAATTTAATACTTTTGAAAACATTTAATACTTCCAGGAATCATACAAGGTAGATATTACCTCCACTGTACAAGATGTGCTAACTGAGACAGAGAGATGATCATACATTTCCCAGCCACTCAGTGACAGATTTCAGGCACCTGTCACGTGATTTAAAATATCACACCCAAGTTCTTGGAATTTTCCATAAGGGGCAACTGCCAACTTTTATTCTTCTGTCCCTGGAAAAAACTCCTTCTGTTGGCTGTTACTGTCTCAATAGCTTTACTTCAAGCAACTTCTTAATTAAAAGAAAAAAATCATATTGCTGGCGATGGGACACAACATAAGTGAGAAAGGGCACTTTATTCATTCTATCAGCTCAACCTGTAGTTGCTTGTACATGTAAAAATTACAGATGACAGTTTATCTGTGAGTCTGACACCCTGAATCATAAACAACCCTCTCGGGTTTTGCTGAAACAGCAGGAACAATGAGTGTCCAATTGCTGGACAGGTAAATAGTTGGGGCTGAGACCATTAGAGTTATCAGCTTAAGTAACATTGCCTCCACTCAGCGGGAAGGGCTCCCAGATTTGCCAGAGAACTTATGAAAGTCTGTGTGTGGATGGCATCAGACCCTGGAATTGGAATAAGCTCTTTGAAAAAAATATATGAAAATCACCAAAACATCTCATCCTGTATAGTTTGATGGATTCAATACCATGGTATAATTGGATGGGTCCTTCCTTAACCATCATCAAATTCAAACATTCCTAGAAAGGGAAATGATTTGCCTAGGATCCCATAGCAGGTTAGCTGCGTGGCTGGATCTCTTGATTCCTAAGGACGACCCTCTCTTTGAGTTACTAAGTGGAGATGTACTGAACCCCATCACATTTTAGTGTTAAGGATAAAACAAAATTAACTTGTGGACTGCAGTCCAGCTCAAGAAGAAAACAGGGCAGTAAATAGAATTACATTACATCCCACAGAGTCTATAGTAATAGAGAATGATAATAATAGTTAACCCATTTTAAGTGGAATATCTTGTATGGGCCTCAGTACTTGGAACGACCCCAAAAGTGGGTCTATTCTTATTTTAAAGATGTGGAAGTAATCATCTATACAGACATTGAGTATTTATCCAATATTATGTCCAGTAATATATACTCGTAATAAATATATTACAAGTGGAATAAATCATGGAGTAATATATATACTCATAATAAAATTATGAATATATCAGAAACTCTGGATAACCAGAGGAAGAGAAATAACTATATTGACTGAGGAGAAAGGAGTAGGTGATATGTGAACTGAGTTTTCAAGGAAAGCTAGTACTGAGGTAGGTAAAGAAGGGAAAATGATACTAGAGACTGTGCATTGGTGTAAAAATTATTTGATGGTGACTGTAATAAGGTTAAGAGGCATACTGTTAAACATTAGAGCAAGGACTAAAGAAAATAAAGTGAGTGATATGATGTAGCCAATATTGGAGACAAAAGGTAATCCTAAAAGTTACTCATT
>SJYF01000270.1:7671136-7715036 GCA_006410515.1 Procapra przewalskii | reverse complement strand
TGTGATCCACACAGTCAAAGGCTTTGGCATAGTCAATAAAGCAGAAATAGATGTTCTTCTGGAACTCTCTTGCTTTTTCCATGATCCAGCGGATGTTGGCAATTTGATCTATGGTTCCTCTGCCTTTTCTAAAACCAGCTTGCACATCTGAAAGTTCACTGTCCACATACTGCTGAAGCCTGGCTTGGAGAATTTTGAGCATTACTTTACTAGCATGTGAGATGAGTGCAATTGTGTGGTAGTTTGAGCATTCTTTGGCTTTGCCTTTCTTTGGAATTGGAATGAAAACTGAACTTTTCCAGTCCTGTGGCCACTGCTGAGTTTTCCAAGTTTGCTGGCATATTGAATGCAGCACTTTCACAGCGTCATCTTTCGGGATTTGAAATAACTCAACTGGAATTCCATCTCCTCCACTAGCTTTGTTCATAGTGATGCTTTCTAAGGCCCATTTGACTTCACATTCTAAGATGTCTGGCTCTAGATTAGTGATCACATCATCATGATTATCTGGGTCGTGAAGATCTGTTTTGTACAGTTCTTCCGTGTATTTTTGCCACCTCTTCTTAATATCTTCTGCTTCTGTTAGGTCCATACTATTTCTGTCCTTTATGGAGCCCATCTTTGTTGTGGACAGTTCTTTTGTCTCCTTAGGTAAGTTTATTCCTAGATATTTAATTCTTTTTGTTGCAATAGTGAATCAGATTGATTCTTTAATTTCTCTTTCTGATTTTTCATTGTTAGTATATAGAAATGCAAGTGATTTCTGTGTTTTGACTTTGGATCCTGCAATTTTGCTGCTGCTGCTGCTAAGTCGCATCAGTCGTGTCCAACTCTGTGTGACCCCATAGATGGCAGCCCACCAGGCTCCTCTGTCCCTGGGATTCTCCAGGCAAGAGAGTGGGTTGCCATTTCCTTCTCCAATGCATGAAAGTGAAAAGTGAAAGTGAAGTCACTCAGTTGTGTCCAACTCTTAGCAACCCCATGGACTGTAGCCTACCAGGCTCCTCCATCCATGGGATTTCCCAGGCAAGAGTACTGGAGTGGGGTGCCATTGCCTTCTCCAGCAACTTTGCTAAATTCACGGATTAGATCTAGTAATTTTCTAATATTATCTTTAGGGTTTTCTATGTACAGTATCATGTCATCTGCAAACAGTGAGAGCTTTACTTTTTCTTTTCTGATCTGGATTCCTTTTCTTCTCTGATTGCTGTAGCTAGGACTTCCAGAATTACGTTAAATAATAGGGGGGGAAAGTGGACACCTTTGTCTTGTTTCCTGACCTTAGGGGGAATGCTTTCAGTTTTGTTATTTGGGAGATTTTTGATCACAGCTTCAATTTCAGTGCTTTCACTTGGGTTGTTCATAATTTCTATTTCTTTCTGGTTCTGTCTTGAAAGATTGAATTTTTCTAAGAATCCATTTCTTCCAGGTTATCCCTTTTATTGCCATACAGTTGTTCATAATAGTCTCTTATAATCCTTTGTATTTCTGCATTGTCTGTGATAACCTCTCCTTCATTTCTAATTTTGGTGATTTTATTCTTCTCTGTCTCTTTTTTTTGATGAGTCTGGCTAAAGACATCGATTATGTTTATCTTCTCAAAGAATGAGCTTTCAGTTTTATTAATCTTTGCTATTGTTTCTTTCACTTCTTTTCCACTTATTTCTGCCCATAGCTTTATGGTTTCTTTTCTTCTACTAATTGGGGGGGGTTTGTTCTTATTTTTCCAGTTATTAGGTGTAAAGTTATGTTGCCTACTCAATGTTTTTATTGTTTCTTGAGGTAAGATTGTATTGCTATAAACTTCCCACTTAGAACTGCTTTCACTGCATCCCATGGGTTTTGAATGTTTTCATTTTCTTTTTTTTTAATTTCTCTTTTGATTTCTTCAGTAATCTGTTGGTTATTTAGAAACGTGTTGTTTAATCTCCATGCATTTGTGTTTCTTGCAGTTTTTCTCTGTAATTGAGATATAGTCTCATAGTGTTGCGGTCTGAAAAAATGCCTGATACTATTTCAATTTTCTTAAATTTACTGAGGATTGATTTATGACCCAAGATATGCTCCATCCTGGAGAATGTTCCATGTGCACTTGAGAAGAAGGTGTGTTCTTCTGCATTTAGATGGAATATCCTGAAGATATCAATGAGATCCATCTCATCTAATGGATTATTTAAGACTTGTGTTTCCTTTTTAATTTTCTGTATTGATGATCGGTCCATTGGTGTGAGTGGGGTGTTAAAATCTCCTATTATTTATTGTGTTACTGTCAATTTTGCCTTTTGTGTCTGTTAGTGTTTGTCTTATGCATTGAAGTGCTTCTATGTTGGGTGCATAGATATATACAATTGTTATGTCTTCCTCTTGGATTGATCTCTTGCTCATTAAGTAATGTCCTTCCTTATCTCTTGCAATCTTCTTTATGTTAAGGTCTATTTTGCCAGATATGAGGATTGCTACTCTAGCTTTCTTTTGCTTCCCATTTGCTTGGGATATATTTTTTCCATCCTCTCACTTTCAGTCTATATGTGTCTTTAGGTCTGAAGTGGGTTTCTTGTAGACAAAATATATGGGTCTTGCTTTTGTATCCTTTCAGCCAGTCTGTGTCTTTTGGCTGGAGCATTTAATCTATTTACATTTAAAGTAATTATTGATATATATGTTCCTCTTGTCATTTTCTTAATTGTTTGGGATTGATTTTGTAGTTCTTTTTCATTCCCTTGTATTTCTTGACTATATAAGTCCCTTTAACATTTGTTGTAAAGCTGGTTTGGTGGTACTGAATTCTCTTAACTTTTGCTTGTCTGAAAAGCTTTTTATTTCTCCATCAATTTTGAATGAGATCCTTGCCAGGTACAGTAATCTTGGTTGTAATTTTTTCCCTGTCAGTACTTTAAATATATCCTGCCATTCCCTTCTGGCCCGCAGAGTTTCTGCTGAAAGATCAGCTGTCGAGTGTATGGGGTTTCCTTTGTATAGTATTTGTTGTTTTTAATTTGCTGCTTTTAATATTCTTTCTTTGTGTTTAGTCTTTGTTAGTCTGATTAGTATGTGTCCTGGTGTGTTTCTCCTTGGATTTATCCTGTATGGGACTCTTTGTGCCTCTTGGACTTGATTGACTATTTCCTTTTCCATGTTGGGTAAATTTTCAATTATAAGCTCTTCAAAAATTTTCTCATACCCTTTCTTTCTTCTTCTTCTGGGACACCTTAATTCAAATGCTGATGCATTCCATACTGTCCTAGAGGCCTCTGAGACTGTCCTCAGTTATTTTCATTCTTTTTACTTTATTCTGTCCTTCAGAAGTTGTTTCCAACATTTTATCTTCCAGCTCATTGATTCGTTCTTCTACTTCAGCTATTCTGCTGTTGATTCTTCCAGAATATTTTTAATTTCAGTAATTGTGTTTTCTCTGTATGTTTATTTTTAAATTTTTCTAGGTCTTTGCTCATTGATTTTTGCATTTTCTCCATTTTGTTTTCAGGATTTTTGATCATCTTTACTATCATTATTCTGAATTATTTTTCAGGTAGTTTGCCTACTTCCTCTTCATTTATTTGGACATCTGTGTTTCTAGCTTGTTCCTTCATTTGTGTAGTATTTCTCCCCCTTTTCATTATATATATATTTTAACTTATTGTGTTTGAAGTCTCCTTTGTTCATGTTTCCAAGTTGAATTCTTTCTTCCTTTTGGTTTTTGCCCTCCTAAGGTTGGTCCAGTGGTTTATGTAAGCTTTGTATAGGGTGAGATTTGTACTGAGTTTTTGTTTGTTTGTTTGTTGGTTGGTTTCTCCTTTGATGGGCAAGGCTGAGCTAGGTGGTAATCCTGCCTGCTGATGATTGGTTTGTATTTTTGTTTTGTTTGTTATTCAGATGAGGCATCCTGCACAACCACCAGTAGGCATCCTGCTGGTGACTGGGTGCTGCTGGGACTTGTACTCAAGTTTGGCTGGTTTCCTTAGTGTGAGTTCTCACTATTTGATACTACCTAGGCAGAAGAGCCTGGTGGGCTGCAGTCCATGGGGTCACTAAGAGTTGGCACAACTGAGCGACTTCACTTTCACTTTTCATTTTCATGCATTGGAGAAGGCAATGATAACCCACTCCAGTGTTCTTGTCTGGAGAATCCCAGGGATGGGGGAGCCAGGTGGGTTGCCGTCTATGGGGTCACACAGAGTTGGACATGACTGAAGCGACCTAGCAGCAGCAACCCACAGCAGCAGGGTTAGTTCTCTGGTAGTCTAGGGTCTCGGAATCAGTGATCCCACCCTAAAGGCTCAGGGCTTGGTCTCTGGTCAGGAACAAAGATTCCACAAGTGGTCTGTTATGGCATTAAGTGAGATTAAAACAAATACCCAAATATGAGAAACCAAAGATGAACCCCAGACAAATGGCAGTTACAAAATCAGGCAAATAATAATTAAAATAATGAAATATACACACATAACAATGTCAAAACAGTCCAACTAAAATAAAGTACAGTAGAGTGACCCAGCGAACAAAAGCAATCAAAAATTATAGTTACCAGTTAAGAACAAAACTAACTGAAGCACAAATCAGAAAACAAAACTAAAGCAAGGCACCAATTAGGGAAGAAAGCGATGAAAACAAAGCTGACGCATATGGTGAAGAAAGAAAAGAAAGAAGGAATAGATGTGCAAAGTTAAATAGAGGTAGATGAAGGAGATTTATTCGCAAAAAGATTAACTGCAAGGGGAAAATAACAGTGGGAAAGGCAAACAAAGAAATAAATATAGAAAGAAGATAATAGGCTTAAAGTGTAAAAATTAAAATTATAAAAAAGAGAAAAGAAAAAAAAAAGGAAGAAAGAAAAAAAACAGAAAACTCCACAGAACTACAAAAGTCCAGTGTACAGCCAGAGGTTTAAAACAACAATAAAAGTGTGACTGAATATACGCATATACATATACACTCATGAGCAAAATCAAAACAGTCCAACAAAAATAAAGTAAAATAGATTGAACCAGTGAAAAAAGGAAACTAGAAAACAAAACTAAAGTAAGGTGACAGTTGGGGAATAAAGCAATTAAAATAAAACTAAGAAAATATTGAGAGGAAAGGAAAGAAAGAAAAAAAGAATAGATATGCAAAGTTAAACAGAAGTAGATAAAGATTTATATGCATTAAAGGTTAATTGAAAGGGGAAAAGAACAGTAGGAAAAGAAAACAAAGGAATAAATGTATAAAAAATAATAGATTTAAAAAATTTTAAGAGAGAGAGAAAAACGGAAAACTCCACAGAACTGTAAAAGAACAACATAGAAATGGAGGTTTATATAATGAAAATAAAAAGTGTAACTGAATATACACGTATAGATATACACCCATAAGCAAAATCAAATAGCCCAACAAAAATAAAGTACAATAGATTGACTTGGCAAACAAAGGAAACCAAAAATTATATTTACTAGTTAAGAACAAAACTACCTAATGCACAAACTGAAAAACAAAACTAAAGCAAGGTGCCAGCTGGGGAATGAAGCAATGAAAATTAAACTAACAAATATGTTGAGAGGAAAGGAAAGAAAGAAAAAGAATAGATATGCAAAGTTAAATAGAAGTAGGTAAAGAAGATTTATGTACATTGAAGATTAAGTGCAAGGGGGAAAGAACAGTAGGAAAAGCAAGCAAAGGAATAAATGTAGAAAAAATAATAATAGGTTTAAAAATTAAAATTAAAAAAATAGAAAAGAAGGAGGTTTAAAAAAAAAGGAAAACTGCAAAGGCCCAACGTAGAACCAGAGGTTTATAACAACAATTAAAAATGTGATTGAGAAAAGAAAAAAAAAAGCTTAAAAGTTTAATTTGATTTCATACTACTAATAGAATTGGTAACTACAAGAGCAGAGGGAAAAAAGGGAAAAAAACAATCTGCAGAACAAGTCAGAACATATGAATCATACATGTTTTTTCTTGAGTCACTGCTGTGAGAGTCCTCTCTCTCGCTGGGAGTCACAACCCACCTCACTCCCTAGGAGCCCCTCCAACACTGTGCTGATCTCTGGACCTGCTATGGGGACAGCTTAAACTCTACTCTGGTCCTGCTCCTTTGTCTTTCTTGCCTCCAATGTCCATAGCTATCAGAACTAGTGGGTTTTCTTTTGTGGGAGCTCTCAATGTCCTTTTATATATTCCATAGACACAGAGCGTGGCTAGTTGATCATGTGGATTTAATCTGCAGCTTGTACAGCTGCTGGGAAGGTTTTGAGTCTTCTTCCTTAGCCTCACTGCCCCTGGATTTCAATTGTGGTTTTATTTCTACCTCTGGGTCCTCCACTGGGGATTGCTCCCGAGGCTGCACTGATGGTCTAGGGTTTGCCCCTGTGAGGGCCAGGCGTGGAGGTGGTGCAGCTGCTTGGGTCACAGGGTTCTGGCAGCGCCAGGTGCTCAGGGGAGTTGGAGGCTAGGGCAGCGGGAAACATAGTGCTCTAGAAGGGTTGGGCAACCAGAACTGGCCAGTGAGCTCCAGGATTCTTGCCTCGAGAATCCCCCTGACAGAGAAACCTGGCAGCCCGCAGTCTATAGGGCCACAGAGTTGGACAGGACTGAAGCGGCTCTGCATGCATAGATGCAAGATTTTTTTGCCGGTGGCAACTCTGCACCCGTGAGAGTTGAGAGTGAAGGTGGCACCACTGCTTGGCTTTCGGGGACCCTAGCGGTGCAAAATGTTCAAGGACACAGACTGCCAGGAGTTATGACCCTATCAGAGTCTTTTTCCAAACCTCTTGTAGCTGGCGATCAGAAGGCCTCTTTGGCTAGTTTTTCTCCATAGAGAAAACTCTCGCTCTGCCCGTTCAGGCACTTAGAGGGCTCCCTTGCCTGGGGTCCTTCTCTGTTACTTGGCGAGTCTGGCACATAGAAGGGCCCCCCCTGACTGGGGCCCTACTCTGTAGATGGGCCCACCAGGCACTTAAAGGGGCACCCTGGGTGGGGTCCTACTCTGCATTCAGTGTGTCAGGCATTTGATGGGCCAGCCTCTCTACTGTTCAGCTGCCAGGGCTAGGGGATGGAGAGAGAGAGGCTATGGTGATGACTCCACCCACTACGCATGACTCAGCAGTGTTGCCTGGCTTCCATGGCTGCCCAGCTCTCCTCCACAGGCATTTCCCACCACAGTCTCCCCCCTCACATCCCCATGACCCATCTCTCTGCAGTCAACAGCAGCCCTTGCCCTGGGGTTGCTCCACAATCCCTAACTCCAGCTCCCAGCCATTGTGTCTTTCAGGGGACCTGCATCCCTGTCCAGGGTATGTATGGCTGTGACAAGGACTATCTGATTCTCCTTCCATTTAGGCTGCCACAGATCAGTTGTTTCACTCTCAGCCTTAAATATTTCTCCTCTGATTCAGTTGCCTCAATGTGGGAATCAGACCCCTATTTCAGCTCCCCCACCTGCTGAGGGCATGTCCAGTCCTACTAAGACATCTGTTTTTCCCCTTAGTTCCTTCATCCTACTGAGCTTTGCATGATTCTGTGTATTTTCTGCTGGTCAGGTACTCCTTTGTGCTCTCAGCTGGTCTTCTGCTTGTACTTCTGTGTCTGAAGGTGTATTCCTGATGTATCCGTGGAGAGAGATGTACTCCACATCTACCTACTCCTCCACCATTTTGTTCTCTCTTTCCACATTTTGATTTTTTTTAAAATATTGAACTGTATAAACGGTTTGTGTATTTTTGGAAATTAACCCCTTTATGTTCACATCATTTGCAAATATTTTTCACATGCCATAGATTATCTTTTCATTTTCTTTATGGTTTCCTTTGCTGTGTAAAAGCTTTTAAGTTTAATTATGTCTCATTTGTTTATTTTTGCTTTTGTTTCCATTACACTAGGAAATGCATCCAGTAAAATTTTGCTATGATTTATGCTAAGGAGTGTCCTGCCAATGTTCTCATCTAAGAGTTTTAAGCTGTCAAATCTTATAGTTACATCTTTAAGCTTTGAGTTTATTTCTGTGTATGGCATAAGGGTGTGTTCTAACTTCATTGATTTCTATGTGGCTGTCCCAGCTTTCCCAACTCACTTGCTGAAGACACTGTTGTTTCTCCATTGTATATACTTTCCTTTTTTGCTTAAGATTAATTGACCATGGATGTGTGGGCTTATTTCTGGGCTCTCCCTTTTGTTCCATTGATGTATATGTTTTTTTTTTGGTGTTTTTTCTTTTTTGTTTTTGGTGACAATACCATGCTGTTTTGATTACTGTAACTTAATAGTATTGTCTGAAGTCTGGGATGGTTATTCTTCCTGCTTTGTTCTTTTTCCTCAGAATTGCTTTGGTAACTCTGGGTCTTCTGTGATTTCATATAAATTTTGGAACTATTTGTTCCATTCTGTGAAAACAAATGATCCAGTTTTTAAGGAAGCATTTTATATAGAAAATTCTGAGTGCTAAATAATGTAAAGAAATCAATACAAAGGAGAAGCAAAGAAATAAATAACTCATCATAGTAAAGCACAAGCAAAAACTTCAGAAGAGAGAATTATGTGCATTTCTAGATTAAAAATATAGGACTTACAATTAGTTGGAAATCAGGTTGAAATCAACACTCTTTTTATAGTAGTAGATTCAAGAGGAGAGTGGAGAAATAGCAGTGTTTTATAAAAAGCATATGTATATCAAATTCAAATGCAGAAATAAAATCAACTTTGTCTTTGGTATACAAAGCNACAAAGCTCAGAAATTGTAATGCAAAAATAATGTCTTTGAATATACTTTTATAGAATGTATTACAACAAATAGATAATTATTTATCTGGAGAAGAACAGGGAAACAATTACTTTAGCAAATGTTTTTATCTTAATGATACATCTCTCACAAATAAAAATAGAAGAAAAGGGAAATATATAGGAATTCAGACTAAAACTCAACATGATATAGTGAGGGAGTAGAGAGGGCAAGTTCAATAAAGAAAAGAATGGGTTAAAGTGTTTGTCTTGATCAGAGAAAGATATATCCATTGAAATTTTAAGCATTGATGACAAAATAAAAAGAAAATTATTATAAATCTTAATAAATTGATTCTAACTATCTGAAAAAAATTCAGTAGAATATGTAACTTTCAAAAACAGCAAGATGAAGTTTACTCTGGCCATTGGATAGTTTGAAAGGAGAAATGCAAAAGAAAAAATGCATGGCAGATATAAAGTGCAAGATAAAGTTGCAAGATAAATGGCATTGTATCAGTAAGATGATGATACATTAAAGGTGTATGGTTCAAATTCATAGCTTAAAAGTCAGAGATTTTTCTGATTGTGTTTCTTATGCCAAAATTCACCAATTTTTTATCTTTCAGAGAAAATTTTTAAACAAACGGATATAAAGAGTGTGCACAAAGATAGAGAAGTATATGAGGAAGATGTGTGCCGTAGGAGGCTGAGGTAGCAGCTTCATAATAAAGATAATCTGAGATAAAAGTGGGCGTAAGAGTTCAATAAAAGCGTACTTGAAAGAACAATACACCAACAGCTACGATGCTTATAAAGATAAATGCACCTAAGATAGACTCAAGATTAATAAAGCAGCGCCAGCAGAACTATCGGGAGAAATAACTGTGGGAATACTTTGTAGGCTGAGATTTGTTCACATTCCTCTACTAGATCAAGTAGACTTTAAAAATAGTTTTAAGTTGTTACAAATATGCTTAATATGTATAAACTGTATGTGTAGATTCTATATCCAACAAAAAGCATGCTTTTTTTTTTTCACATGGAACAGTATCAAAAATTGTGCTGTGCTGTGCTAAGTCACTGCAGTCATACCCGACTCTTTGTGACCCTGTGGATTATAGCTCATCAGGCTCCTCTGTCCATGGGATTCTCTAGGCAAGAATCCTGGAGTGGGTTGCCATGCCCTTCTCCAGAGGTCAATTGACAAATTTATTCATAACATGTCTGTGGTTGTGGGGAAGTAGAACTAACTTAAATGTCAATTACCAGCAGATTGGATAAATTAAAAAGGAGAGGGTACTCATGATGGAGTAGAGTTATAGTCAGAAGAAATAAATTAGATGCCCTTGGAGGAATGAGGTTAGCTATTGAAAGCGTAGTATTTATTGAATAAATTAAGAAATATAATACAATAAAATAAGCAGGAAATTCATAATTTTATTTCTGTAACTGAAAAATGCATACATTAAAATATTTTTCAAGATTGACTCTATATCTAAGGAGACGTCACATACACTATTTTGTGTGTTTTGGGGAAGAAAGGGAAGAGGAAGCAGAGGAAATAAATGGAACATAAAATATAAGGCACAATAAAGCAAGTGTGGAAAAGAATCAATTATAATTATAATGAAATAAAAAATAATATTGACTCAATTATATGCCTTATCTGAGGTTAAAAAACAAAACACAACACAGGCAAACAAAAAATCTGAACATAAATTTATATAAGGAGTATGTAAAGAGGGAAAAATACACAGATTAAAAGTTAGGAAGAAATAGACCAATAGACTTATAATATTGTGTGTGTATAGCAGGGATGGCTGTGTATGCATGCTTCCAGCTGGTGATATATAGATGTAATATTTTAATTTTTCCTTTATTTCTTCACATTTTTTCCATTAAGCCTTTATTCCTTACATAATCAGGAATAAGAGAAAAAAAAGACAAAAAAGAAAAATTTGTGTCTAAGGAACTATAGTCCATTTTGACATGTGGGTTTTTAATGTCATAACATATGAAAGAAACACAAAATGAATTAGAAGAGATCAAACAGACAAAGAAAATAGCTGATGAAATTATTAAACCAAATACTCCAGTCAAAACAAAGTCATAAATTGTTGGCATGCATATTCCCCAGTCCTAAAACCAGTGCACAAGCAAACTTGACTGCCTCTAAGAAGCTAGTTTTTGCTGTGCCATTAGCTTCATCTGTAGCATATATCACGCAAAAAGTTTCCCCCATCCTCTTTAGTTTAAGATTTAAGTAAGGAGCCCTTGGTTCTCTCCTGAAGGGGCCTCATCACTGACGCTAAAGTTTAAAAAAGAGTATTATTACTAAGCCTTCAAAAATGGTTGTGCCAGTGATGACGTGGAAAAAGACAAACATGTGGCACTTTCTAAAGAAATAATACTTTTGAAAGAATAATTCCCTGCAGTCAAGCCTTGGCTATTTTTAACTTGCATGAACTATTTTAAAAAAATCAGACTTTTGAACCTAAATCAGGATATCCAGTTGATACTCTTGCAATTATGCTGCCTTGGGTCACAAAAAGAAAAGCCATAGCCATCTTGGAATTCTAAGAAATGCACAAGTTTAGAGCACTTCATCCTTAGAGATGCTGACAGGCCTTTTTAAACCATGATGAAAGCAGTCTCATCCCAGGTGTTGTTATGGTATTCATTAGTACAGATAAAATCCACTAGGACTTTTCTGGGCTGTAAACACTAAGAAATAGTTTCCAGTCATAGTACTTACTTTGTCTCAACAACATGGGTATCACATTTTATGCTCCTTGAAAAACTCTTTACATTTTTCATCTTTCTTTAACAATTAACTTCTTACTCCTTCTTACTGCTCTGTCTCCTCCTCCTCCTCCTTCCTCTTTTCGAAGAAAACTGCCATCAGGGCCAGCACCATTACTGATGCCACTATTTTCATTATTTTAATGGATAATGTTGAATGTCATCTATTGCAAGCATTGGTTATATCACTTTCATAGACATAGCTAAGGACTTAGATGCATCCTGCCCCAAGACCCACCCAAGAGCCTCCCAAGACCCACCCAAGATAGGTGGGTTTTGAATTTCATATTCAGTATGATTTTCATACGAGGTATGCAATGCTAAATTCTTTACTTACATAATTCTATAAAATATTAAGAACACCCCATGTGTGACATCTAATTAGACCATGATATAGATAGGATAACTGAGCTTAGAGAATATAAATACATTTCACCTGTTCAGAGAGTTACACAAAGACGCACTCAGGAAGTGAGACAAACTGTGCCATGCTGAAGTCAGTATTGCTTCTACTGGATAGTATTGCCTCCAAGAAAAGGCAGGGACCTAAATTAAGTGGCAAGAGCTTGGGTTTAAAATACATTTATGTCAAGTGTAATTGGCTTTCCACTTCAATGCATTGACATTTCTTTGCAATATCATTTCAGCTCACCATGGAATGAGAGATTATTTTTAGCATCCAGACTTTTAAACATTCCCTGTGTATTTCTTCAGCTGGACAATATGTGAAGTCTTTTTTATTTGATATGTGTCTTCCAAGCCTTTGTAAAACATAACTAATTCTTGTGAAGATTCATACGAACTCATTATAAAATAATGGCTGGAAATTTCTTCCCAATGGTATGCAGAAGATAACAGTTCAGTCGAAGAAAAGTTTATTGAGTATCTATTTTGATAAAAGCACTGGGAAATCTTTGGGGACAGAGAGGAGAATAAAATCGTCACTGGTCTCAAAAGGAAGAAGCAAAGAAAACAGAATCACAATTAAAACAGACCGTGATGAATAAGAGGTAGGCTCAGGGATCTTTTTTTTTTTTTTAATTGAAGTATATTTACTTTACAGTGTTGTGTTAATTTTTGCTGTACAGCAAAGGGAATCAGCTATATGTACATGCAAACCCCCTCTTTTGGGGATTTCCTTCCCCTTTAGGTCACCACAGAGCACTGAGTCAAGCTCCCTGTGGTGTGCAGTCAATTCCCATTAGTTATATATTTCATGCATACTGGTGTATATATGTCAATCCCAGTTTCTCATTTCATCCCACCCTCCCCTTCCTCCCTTGGTATAAATACATTTGTTCTTTATGTCCGTATCTCTGTTACTGCTTTGCAAATAAGTTCATCTATAATATTTGCCTAGATTCTATGTGTTAATATACAATTTTTTTTCCTCTTTCTGACTTCACTCTGTGTGACAGTCTCTTGGTCATCCATGTCTCAGCAAATGACAAAATTTCATTCCTTTTTATGCCTGAGTAACCTACCACATCTTCTTTATCCATTTCTCTACTAGTGGACATTTAGGTTGCTTCCATGTCCTGGCTATTGTAAATACTGCTCCAACGAGTATTGGGTGCTTGTATCTTTTTGAATTATGTGTGCTGTGGTTCTTGGGGTCGCAAAGAGTCAGACACGACTGAGTGACTGAACTGAACTGATGGGTATATACTCAGAAAGCTCAGGGATCTTTGCAAACGCAGTAGAGGAGTTTCTCCCCTACCCTAGATACGCAGGGTGAGAGAGGATGGTAAATAATTTTCCCTGAACAAAGTTACAGATGCTGGAACTTAAATAACAGGAGAAAGTCAGCTGGGTGAAAAAAAGAGAAGAAAGTCCTTAAGGGAAGTACTGTTGCAAGAAACACATTGAAAACTTAGAAGGATGTGGTTAGATGGATAGGTCTTGTAGAAGGTTAGTGAGAAATCATATTGAAAATATAACAGAAGGACCTGGAGAAGGTTCTGTCCGTGAGACTAAGACATCAGGCCTGAATTCTTTGGACTACTGGAGCAGGGAGCACTGAGATGGGACAGTGGTCTGGAGTCATGAGATCAGTAATGCCCTTCAGTATATGGAGGAGGAAATCCCTCTATATGGAGTCCCAGAAAGAGGCAGTCTAAGTTTCACATTGACGTCATTGGCAGAGACAAGTCCGTAATTCATAGTCTTCTGTTTATTCATCTAACCATTCAATAAATAGATATTAAGAATTTATAACAATGAGAAGGAAAATGTAAGATACATGTCTTGCCCTCATAGATGTACCTACCACTCAGTATTTTTAAATCACTGCCATTTATTGAGCTATTATTACGAACCAGAAATGTGAAGAGCCATTTCATTAAACTCTGGCTTTAGCTGCACATCCCCTATTTCCCACGAGAATCTGAATTTGCAAGAGCAGGTAACCTGTCTGTCGTGTTTCACTGAGGGGTTTTCAGAGATGAGAACCATTGCTCATGTATAACTGGAGTTTGAGAAATATTTCTCAGTGAAATAAATCGCTGTATTCTTCAGTCCTTTTGTTGAGTCCTTTAGTCCTTCCCCATTTCTTTCTCTTTTTTTCATTGAGATAAGGCATTCTGTCAACTCCCACCCAGTCATCCTGGCTTTGGCCATGTCTTCCCTCTCCCTGTTCCCCATTCTATCCCACTCCCTGAGCAGCTGGGGAAATAGCCACAGATATAATCTCATATTCAAAGAGCTTGGTCGTTCCTCCTCTGACACAATGGCCAGACGTGAACGGAGCAAAGTGTGTGTCCCAGTGGCCTCTTCTAAGCAGGAAGGCAGGCTGTCGTGGCATAGCTGTGCAGGTGGTATGAATTCCAACACCGGGGAGATAGGGCTTTAAGGGGATGTTCCATTCTGGGATTCCCACAGATTCCCAGGGGGCTCTGGAAGAAAGGCTGCATGTGAATCTGAGGGCTGTGACATGGGTCCACCTCCCAAAGCTGCAAGTCTGGAGTAAAGACTGAGATGCGTGTCCTGGCAGAGCGCGTGCTGCTGTTTGAGCCCTCTGTAGGTTTCATCTGGGACCCAAGCCTGCTTTTCGGGGTTCCAACTCATAGTTGGGACCCCTTGACCTCCTCTTCTTTCTCCACCCTTCTCTCCCTGTCTACCAACCCTCCCTGCACCCCTGTCCTCTAACTTCTCATGAAATACGATGTTGAAAATAATAAAACAGACTTTGGAAAGCTGTGGAGTCATAGGGTCATAAAATCGCACAGAATCTAAAAGGTCGCTAAGCCTAATGTCCCTTATAATGCAGGAGAAATGGTCCTTTTAAAAGTACCTTAAAACATGGAAAATTGAAGAGACAGGAACAGAATCAGTCACTTATTAATGAAAGGTTTCATTTTTAATCTCAATGCACCGTCTAGGCCTACCTCAGAGTGAGGAGCACCTGGAAACATGCTGGTTAGGTTTTATTAGCCTACAAATATCCAGAGTGATCAATGGGGTGGAGGGTGGAAAAAGAAGAAGCCTTCTCCTTCTTGGTAAACAAACATGGGGTAAGCAAAGTTTTTAATTTGACTGTGCTCAGAGCTGGCTGTGGAGTGAATAATTTACAAAGTAAAGGGCAAGACTTTGCAAATAAATGGAAAACTTTAAGTAAACAAAATCACAGTGCCCCCTGACCTCTTTTACCACAAACGATTCTGAGGTTTTTTTAAAGTGACTAAAATACACAGGACTCAGAATGATTAGAATCTATTGAATTATCAAAAGAATATGTCCAACTTTTTGATTTTTGATGAGCTGATGAATGTAAAGTGGTCTGTTTTGATGTTGTTATAGATTTTTTTTCTGCTTTTGTTTTATTTTCCCCTGATTACTGATGAGGTAGAGCATACTTCCCTAATTTTTAGGCCATTATTGGTTATTAAGATTTCCTCTTTTGTGAATTGACTATTCATAACCTTTGTCAATCTTAACTGACTTATTGACTTTTCAAGTTTTTTTTTTCCTATGTTATAGACATAACTCTCTTGTCTGTTCCTGGATGAAATTTTTATAATTAATTATTTTTTAAAGACAGCTGTATCAAGCCCATAGAACCATTTATTGTCCCCTAAAGGGCTTCCCTTGGTGGCTCAGCTGGTAAAGAGATCTGCCTGCAATGTGGGAGACCTGGGTTTGACTCCTGGGTTGGGAAGATCCCCTGGAGAAGAGAATATCTACCCACTCCAGTATCCTTTCCTGGAGAATTCCATGGGCAGAGGAAACTGGTGGGCTCCAGGCCACAGGATCACAGAGCTGAACATGACTGGGCACCTAAAAGGGCTTCCCAGGCGGCGCTAGTGGTGAAGAACCTGCCGGCCAGTGCAGGAGACATAGAGACACAGGCTTGATCCCTGGGTCAGGAAGATCCCCTGGAGGAGGGCGTGGCAGCCCACTGCAGTATTCTTACCTGGGAAATCCCGCAGCAGAGAAGCCTGGTGGGATACAGTCCATAGGGTCACAAAGAGCAGGACATGACTGAAGTGACTCAGTACACACACAGGGTGCCTAGGCTCACACAGCTAAAAATCACCGGGGCTAAGGTGCAAAATTCAGATCTTCCAGTTCTAGGTCCTTCTGTCTGCTGGGGGCAGAGGCTGGGTTTTGATGGATTATTGTGTCCTTTGCTTCTGCTGATGCATCAATTCACTAACAGAGCCACACAGTGTCTTCTATGGTATAAACTGTCCTATGGAAACTGTATTAACTTTCCCAGCCTTTAAAGGCTGAGAGCTGTGATTAGTGAATTACAAGTGCAAGTCTCTATAAACTAATATGATGCAAGAAAGCTCAGATGTACATCATCAATTATTGAAGGCCATTTATATAAGAATCCCTTGCTCAACACAGCCAAGAATGATCATTTCAATATTAGTAATAATGATAATAATAGAGTTTGTTTTTTCCCTTCTTCCCGAAACAGCACATGTAAACCATATTGTTTGCTTCCCTCAAACATGTTTTCCCCAAATATGTGTGTGTGTGTGTGTTTGTGTGTGTGTATGTGTGTGTATTTCTTTTTGTTTTTGTGTTTCTCTGGGTGAAGAGAGCCTTCGGGGATGCTGATAGGAGCAATAGATGCTTCATTTTGGATTGTGATCTTCCCAGGGACTGTTGCCCAGTCCTCAGCTCTCTGAGGCCCTTGGTCATCCCAGGGCCCACACATAGCACTGCCCTTAGAATGTGAAGAGAAACTCTCTGATCAGCCACAGCCTCCTGGCTCCATCCCTCCCAGGTCCCCTCTTCCTAGGGTAATAATCCCATCATTAATTTTTTTTCACATGGAATGACCCCCTATCCATCCCATCATTGTTTATTGAAATGCCACATGAAGACTTGGCTCAAGTGAAAACTTAATGCCTTTCCCACCTATTGCTCCTTTCCTTCGGAGAAGGCACTGGCAACCCACTCCAGTACTCTCCCCTGGAAACTCCCATGGATGGAGGAGCCTGGTGGGCTACAGTCCATGGGGTCACTAAGAGTCAGACACGACTTAGTGGCTTCACTTTCACTTTTCATTTTCATGCATTGGAGTAGGAAATGGCAACCCACTCCAGTGTTCTTGCCTGGAGAATCCCAGGGATGGAAGAGCCTGGTGGGCTGCCGTCTACGGGGTCGCACAGAGTCAGACACGATGGATGTGACTTAGCAGCAGCAGCAGCTCCTTTGCTTTGCATGCGCACATGGCACTCTGTAATCCATGGCAGCCAGCACACCATGGCAGCTACTTGGGAAGGCCTGGCCTACGCTAGTGAGTCTGCAGGCTATGTCCCTGGCAATGGGCTTGTTCTCTCCTTAGTAAGAGTTGTGCTCATATTGCAGAGGATATGCTGTCTTTTCCTATGCACAAGAGATATAGCTTTTGCCCAAGGCTTCAGCCACAGATGATGACCACAAAGGCAGCTTTCCACACCCTTCTCATGACCTCAGCAGGTGGGAAACGCTGATTCCCAAAAGAAGGATTATCACAGGGCACATAGGGCAAATAAGTGCTCACTTATCCCACGAACATCTATCAAGCACCTTCCCGTTACATGGCTGGGAATATGAGGGTCAGGGTGGACCCTGGACTCATGATGTTTACTATCGATGGATATAGTGAGTGAAAATAGTCCCTGGCAGGTCACAAAGAGTCAGACACAATGTAGTGACTGAACAACAAGAAACAGATAATAAACCATATAATTAAGTAAAGTATATAGCATGTTGGATGGGAGAAGTGTTACACAGAAGAGCAAAGCTGGGAAAGGGTAAAAGGATTCTACAGCAGTGTTCAATGGGATGGTCATGATGGACCTTGTTGAGAAGGGGTCTTTTGAGCAGACCCCTGAGGAGGGGGGAAAGTGAACCGGGCATATATCTCGGATATGTTCCCTGTAGCTGAGGAATGTCAAGTGCAGAGACCCTGAGATGAAAGCAGAGAGTGGGGGGCAAATTTGAGGACAGTCAAGGAGGCCAAGGGAACTGTTGCAGATAAAGAGAAGAAAAGGATATTGAAGTCTAGGGGAGGCTGATCAAAGACAGCTTTGTAGGTCATTTTGAGGACTGGCTTCTGCTCTGCGTAGGATGGAAAATTTAAGATGTTTTTTAAGCTAAGGAGAGATGTCATATGATTTATATCCTAAAAGAACCACTTTCCCTGCTGAGTTGAAAATAGGAAGACCCAGTGGCAGCAGAGAGACTGGTTAGGACACTTCTGTGATGATTTGGCAGGAGAAAATGGCACCGTGGACCACTCCGCAGAATAAAAGCCGTGGAAGGGAAAGAAGTGCCGAGATGCTGTGTTATCTATGGATAATGCAGTATCTGTGCAGGGACTGGATGGGCATGGGGATGGATGGGGGGATGGGGAAGATGCAGGGGAAAAAGGTGTTGAAACTGGCTCCAGCGTCAGCAGACTGGAGTGGTTATTTTCTGAGATGGGGAAAGTGCAGGAGAGATTGCTTGAGGAGCATATATACAGAAGACAGTTTGGTTTTAGTCACGTTAAGTGTGTGATACTGATTGGGTATCCATGTGATCAGGCAAGTCTGAAGTCTAGAAAGCAGGTCTGAATTGGAGAAATATGTTTGTGATTCATCAGCAATAGAAATATCTGCCACCCCCACCCCTGCCACCAAAAAATAATGATTGAGTCTGGATGAGAAAATTTCCAAAGACTGAAAGCTGGTCATTTCAATGTTCAGAAGTTCTAATAAGGAGAACCGAGAAAAGGAGACTGAGAAGATGTGAGCATTAATAATGTCAGGAGAGTTTGATATTTCAGAAATAAGCAAAGTTGATATTTCAACAGGAAGTTGTCACAGGGTATTGTGTTAACAAGTTGGTCATAGCTTCTCGAGGAAGTGCAGCTAGCTGCTTGGTCACTTAGGACGTCTCCAGAGAGGTTCTACAGGAAACCAGTACATTGCAAAGTAGTCTGTCAAAAGGAAAAGGGAAAAAGGAATTTATCCACCGGCAACCTTCTGTCTTCCATTGAAAAAAGTCCTTCCTGAGGCCATTACCTCTGGGTTGGACTACCCAGCCTGTCTGTCTATGAAAACAGAGGCTTTGTGGGGCCTATCACAGCTTAAGCTCCCGTGGCTCTAAATATGGTGGACCCAATGGAAATCATGGCCCAAACCAGGCTCTCGCCTGGGGCGAAGTGATAAGATGACTTTGTAACCATAAGGATATTATGAGCCATCAGCAGGGCCACTGCATGTGGAAGCAAGCAACTGGCTCAGTGTCAGGAGGCCTTCAGAGCCACGGAGATATGGAATACAGCGTAAACTGGGTTACGCATTTTATGAAAGATTAGGGATTCCTTCGTTAATTCCTATGTCTTTCTCTGTTCTACTAACATCAAACCCTTCTTACTCGTATTCATACCCAGTCTGTATATCATTTCTTTCAGAAAGCCTTCCCAAACCAGTTCAGCTTTTCTTCCTCTCTTCTTCCTTAGTGACCACACTTGATTTCAGATTCAATACCAAGTTTGGCTCTACCAGCTGCCAGCCAGGTGAACCTGATTTGACCATCTTTCACCTGAGTATCAATTTAATTATGAATAGGCTAGGAAAAATTGTTCACAGTCTCGTTTGGAAACATTTTATTAAATTACAGCATGTGGTAATATTTTGATAAACCATAACATTGTACATTATTATTTTGATTATTCTGTCTTTATTTCATGTGATTGAGATCTTGAGGCTAAGGATCACACTCTTTCTTTTATCTGTCTCCCCAATTTCCAACACAGTGATAAGCCTCTCAAAGAAAACTTTTGGCCTGACCTGACTTGGAAAAGAAAAAAAACTTACAAATCTTTTGCTTCGATTCCTTTTTGGAACTCAGCTAACCGTAAATAAATAAATAAGCATATGAAAATAAACTACAAACCAAACTACATGCTTTGCCCTGAACTATGTATTTGACTTTATAAGTCAAACCTCCCTCTTTTAAAATTGAAATATGAAACACTGTGTGTGATGTTTTCTCCCCTTTTTAAAGACAAAGCTGCGGTTGCAGAAATAATTTAATATACTTCATTGCATTTCCCCTGCAGTTGTGCCAATTGTGATTACATGTTTCCAGATGCTGCTGTGTTTTGGTTCTTCCATTACTACCTGGCTGAGGAGCTGAATGGCTTGTCTGTCTCAGCAGCTCTGGCGAGGAGCAGTCAGGTGATATGTGCTCTCGGTGGAAAAAAAAAAAGCCTGTGGATGATTGTCTACCCTGCGGTCAGTGTTCTGGAGCCCTCAGGGTCCCCAAGCTCCATACCTGTACCTGATGCATGAGAGCCAAGAGACTGGGGGAGATGTTGAACCCACCAAGATAGGACAGCCGGCAACAGTCCTAAAACAGATCAAGAAAAACACCAATACAGTATACTAACACATATGGAATTTAGAAAGATAGTAATGATGACCCTGTATGTGAGACAACAAAAGAGACTCAGAGGTATAGAACGGACTTTTGGCCTCTGAGGGAGAGGGAGAGGATGGGATGATTTGGGAGAATGGCATTGAAACATGTATACTATCATATAAGAATCGAAGCGCCAGTCTGTGTTTTGTACAGGATGCTTGGGGCTGGCGCACGAGATGATCCAGGGAGATGGTATGGGGTGGGAAGTGGGAGGGGGCTTCGGTATTGGGAGATCGTGTACACTTGTGGCTGATTCATGTCAATGTATGGCAAAACCAACACAGTATTGTAACGTAGAATAAAGTATTAAAAAAATAAATAAATTAAAAAAAAAAAGAGAGACCTCATTCCTTTCCACTAAGTTTTTTGTGAGATATTTCATGGGAATTGCTACTTGAGAGGTACACAGAGCCAACCTGGGGCCTGGCCAGCCACAAACAGGGAGCTTAAAACCTTCACGGGCTGACTCCTGGTCTACATGCAGAAAACCCTGAGGAGCAGGGGCCTCTTCCCAGGTCCTCCAGCCTCTGGGCTTTCTGCAGAAGTGTGAGAACGGGCCCAAGAAAGCGCCCTGAGGGCCTTGAACTGTAATTCTACTTCAGCCACCCATCCAGGGTCACCTGAGACAAGCTGATTTTTCTCTATGGGGCTCAGAAGCCCTGTCTGTAAAGTGGGGAGACTTGTGTTTCTAGGGCACCCTTTAATTCTTCTCCTCTAAGCCTCTAGTATTGTGCTCCGTGGAGGGGAACAACAGTGTGGTAGGTGAACACAGCTTCCAGGCTGGGGCCACTCACCCTGGATTCTCATCTGCTCTCGTCCTTACCGCCTTCTGGAGCTGAGAAGTCAGCCACGTTGCCCCCTTCCTGAGCCCATGTTCCCCCAAATTAAGACTAAAGGAGGAACTGAGGAAACGCCCTGAGCTCTGCTCTGGTGTCCTGGCATCCTATCCCACCGCACCCTGTCGTTTTAAAGGAAGGCTGTACCTTACACCCCATCAGCTCCCATACTGCAGGGCAAGGAAGCCTGTGGAAGCTTCCTCGGGGCATTCAAGGATGTTTTCTTTGATATGTTTTCCCATATCCTTTTCTGCTTGCTAGAACTTCTACTCCAGAGAGAGAATTCATCTGCAGTCCTAACCACAGGGATGGAGGAAAAAGGGCCTCCCTGAGGTGGATCAGAGTCTGCATCTTCTGTCTTTGGTTTGTCCTTGTTGGTGCAGCAGAGGGGTAGCAGATTGACCCCAGGGGGGCTCCAGTCTCAGGATATAGTCTGACTCTCCTGTTTATAACGTGCTGTCAGATCATGTGTGCGTTCACTGCCCACTCCCTGCATCACGTTTGGAGTTCCAGCCCAAACACACTTGCTCAGATTGCTCTCATTGCCTAGAAAGCCGGTGCACCTTGTCCTGCCCCACTGCCTTCAGGAACCACCAACCATGATCATACTGCTGTTCCTACTGCTGCTATAGCAACCATAAACACTCGCACTTGTGAATCATTATGGGAAAGCCAGCGCAGTGCGATTTATATCCATATCTCACTTATTCCTCACACCTATTCTGTGGATAGGTTCTAATTCCTCCCCTCATAGCTCAGTGGGTAAATCATCTGCCTGCAATACAGGAGACCTGGGTTCGATTCCTGGGCCAGGAAGATGCCCTGGAGAAGGAAATGGCAACCCATTCCAGTCTTCTTGCCTGGAGAATCCCATGAACAGAGGAGCCTGGCAGGCTATAGTCCACGTGATTGCAAGACTTGGACACGACTTGGTGGCTAAACCAGTGCCACCTTTTAGGGGTCTAGAAACCGAGGCTGCTGCTGCTGCTGCTGCTGAGTCGCTTCAGCCGCATCCAACTCTGTGTGACCCCATGGACTGCAGCCCACCAGGCTCCCCCGTCCCTGGGATTTTCCAGGCAAGAGTACTGGAGTGGGGTGCCATTGCAGATGGAGGCAAAGTGATGATGCAGTGGCTGAGACCAGGCTTTCCGGTGGGGTCTGAATTGTCTGTCCTGCTCTGCGTCCTGTGTTTAATGCTTGGGATCTTTGTGTTGCCGTTGATTCACAGAGGCAGCTCTTACCCCCCACGATATTTCCTCAGTTTAAATTCCATGTATAAATGTCTCTGTACCTCTCACCTCAGCTGGTGTCCGGTAAGTAATCCAAAGACAGTAATTCCAGGGTTCTCCTGTAATCACCACAGCAGATTGGAGGAAAACAATGCTGAGATGTTAACAGTCTTCTCAAGGTCACACAGCTAATGTAAATGACGGAGCTGGGTTTCAAACAGAAGCGAGCAAGACTATAAATTCCATGAGGTTCTGAGTCAGCACCAAGTTCCTGTGTAAATCTCAAGCTTCTTTATTTTTGCTTCCCCCTTAAACTTTGGTGGGGAAAGCATAAGGCAGAAATCAGGGCATGGCGAACTAGGAGTAGCAAGAAAAAGCAAGGTGGATCCAGAGGCTTCTGGTGGTTTCTACGTAGGCATTTTGTTAGCGGTATTGGAGGGAGCAATGTGCACATTGTTGCTGGCAGAGAATTATTTTAGCATCCAAGTGAACATCCTCTCTCTTTTAAGTATGTATTAATTAGAGTCCAAATACATCCATTCTATTCCTAGCCCAGTACTTTAATTACAATGGACTGTCGGTGAACCCTTTTGGGTCAGTTCTCTGTTATCCTTTACCCCCTACCCTCTTTTCCACACACAGAGAAGAATGCATTGAAATGACTTTCTCTAAAAGAAATGAGGGCTTCCCTTGTGACTCAGCTGGTAAAGAATCCACCTGCAATGTGGGAGACCTGGGTTCAATCCATGCTTTGGAAAGATCCCCTGGAGAAGGGAACAGCTGCCCACTCCAGTATTCCAGCCTGGAGAATTCCATGGGCTGTTTAGATGAATATGAACATGTCATAGTCATATTGAAGGTACAACCTTAATGACCAAGAGAGGCATTTTCCTTGTCAGCCTGATTCCAAGCACCTGGATGGCATGACCGACTCGATGGACGCAAGTCTGAGTGAACTCTAGGAGATGGTAATGGACAGGGAGGCCTGGCGTGCTGCGATTCATGGGGTCACAAAGAGTCAGACACGACTGAGCAACTGAACTGGACTGAACTGAACTTTAAAGATATTGTTTTATATATATATATATATATATATACACATACACACACACACATACATACATATGTTTATATATATATATATATATAGTGTGTGTGTGTAGTCGCCCAGTTATGTCCGACTCTCAGCAATCCCATAGACTGTAGCCCTCCAGGCTACTCTGTCCATGGGGTTTCCCAGCCAAGAATACTGGAGTGGGTTGCCATTTCCTTCTCCAGGGGATCTTCCCAACCCAGGGATTGAAACTGAATCTCTTATGTCTCCTACATTTGCAGATGGATTCTCTACCACTGTGCCATGTGGGAAACACAGATGTATATAGTTATAAAGTAATATTAACAACACTAGTCATAATCAGTCTTAACCACTTTCTATGTGCCAGATACCGTGCTAAAACAAGTATATGCATTATTTTATTAAATATAATCAACATCCTATTAAAAAGTACTTTTATTATTCCTACTGTTATATAAATGTACAGTATCTAGGTTTAGAAAAGCAAAGAAATTTGCCCAAGTTTGCAGCTAGTGAGTGAACAAGTCTGGAAACTTTTTGGCCCAGAGGCCGAGTTCTCAATTATTAACATAAACTGATTGTCTTAGCGAAAGGGGGATGATAATTCATAGACATAAGATCATAAAGTTGGGCCTCAGAGGAGTCAATCCTATGAAAGAAAACGTCCATCCTATTAGCAGAATAAGAAAATGTATGTGTGAGTGCCTTTGAATTCTCTTTTTTTAATGAGTTAGGAAGATGCAGGTGACCCCTCCAGATGTCCTAGAAGTCCCCAGCAGACAGCATACCTCAGTGATCCCTGGCAACAGATATTAATGCCTCTTTAATTTCAGTATCACTCCATAGTTATTCTGCAAAGCTCCTCTGATGCCGTGGTATTTTGTGAGGTAGCTCACTCAGACGGGGAGCTTTCGCATAGAAAGTTCAAACGCCTTGCTTCCAGTCATGGAATTAATAAGCAGCATGGACATACACAGGCTTCCCTGATGGCTCAGTGGTAAAGAAGCTGCCTGGCAATACGGGAGATGTGGGTTCAATCCCTGGGTCAGAAAGATCCCCTGGAGAAGGAAGGGGCAACTTACTCCAGTATTCTTGCCTAGGAAATCCCATAGACAGAGGATCCCAGCAGGCTGCAGTTCACGGGGTTACAAAAAGTGTCGGACACAATTCAGAGACTACACAACAACACACTGACATAAGCACGCTCCCACGTGTGAAACAGATAGCTAACGGGAATCTGCTGCATAGCACAGGGTGCCCAGCTCAATGCCCTGCGGTAATCTAGAGGAGCGGGATGGGGGTAGGGGTGAGAGGGAGGCTCTGGAGGGACGAGATGTATGCACACTTATAGCTGCTTCGTGTTGTGGTGCAGCAGAAATCAGCACAACATAGTAAATCAATTATCTTCCAATTAAAAATAAGTTAACAAAAACAGCAGCATTCTCAAAAGTGTGAGAGTCCAGTTACAAGTCAAATCCTTACACTGTCTATTTCACCTTATACAGTGCTGTATGTCATTATGACTCAATAAAAATGGGAAAATATTTTAAAGTTAAAAACAATAGGCAAAGCCAGGAACTAAACCTTTGTCTTCATGTCATGGGTACAAGACTTTCCTGTTTTGCAAGTAAGAAAAGAGTGAGAGATTCCAAGTGCGTCTTGACCAATATCACAGTGATTTGGTGTCAGAGGCACAGCGATGCGAGGCGCGGGATATAGTCAGAGAGAGCAAAGCTCTGCCTCGAGTACTTCGTCAGGAATATGTTTACGCCATCCTGACCTTTCAAGGGAACTGAATGCTGCTATAGGTACCAAACATCATCAGAGATCTAGATGATGAAACTCTGGTGCAAAGGCTGATATTATGTAGTTCCTCCTGGATGTAGGGAAAGGATGAAGAATTTCCCCTCCTCATAAATACTCAGAAATGAGATCCCAGAAGATATGAGAGTTAAGATTGCAAACTTGAGCAGTTTTCTCTACAAGATTCTGAGATCCATTGCTAAAGCTTTTCATGATGTTAAAGCTGGATTTTGAGTAAGAATTCAAAGAGGAGAAACCGCTGTGTGTGAGTACATCTATTAACATTTCTAACCGAGGTTGAGTGCAGATCTTCCAGATGTTCACTCTGGAACTTCCAGATGTTCAAGCTGGTTTTAGAAAAAGCAGAGGCACCAGAGATCAAATTGCCAACATCCACTGGATCATTGAAAAAGCAAGAGAGTTCCAGAAAAACATCTATTTCTGCTTTATTGACCATGCCAAAGCCTTTGACTGTGTAGATCACAATAAACTGTGGAAAATTCTGAAAGAGATGGGAATACCAGACCACCTAACCTGCCTCTTGAGAAACCTGTATGCAGGTCAGGAAGCAACAGTTAGAACTAGACGTGGAACAACTGACTGGTTTCAAATAGGAAAAGGAGTATGTCAAGGCTGTATGTTGTCACCCTGCTTATTTAACATATATGTAGAGTACATCATGAGAAACGCTGGGCTGGATGAAGCGCAAGCTGGAATCAAGATTGCCAGGAGAAATCTCAATAACCTCAGATATGCAGATGACACCACCCTTATGGCAGAAAGTGAAGAGGAACTAAAAAGCCTCTTGATGAAAGTGAAAGAGGAGAGTGAAAAACTTGGCTTAAATCAACATTCAGGAAATGAAGATCATGGCATCTGGTCCCATCACTTCATGGGAAATAGATGGGAAACAGTGGAAACAGTGTCAGACTTTATATTTTTGAGCTCCAAAATCACTGCAGATGGTGATTGCAGCCATGAAATTAAAAGACACTTACTCCTTGGAAGAAAAGTTATGACCAACCTAGATAGCATATTCAAAAGCAGAGACACTACTTTGCCAACAAAAGTCCATCTAGTCAGTGCTATGGTTTTTCCAGTGGTCATGTGTGGATGTGAGAGTTGGAATGTGAAGAAAGCTGAGTGCCGAAGAATTGATGCTTTTGAACTGTGGTGTTGGAGAAGACTCTTGAGAGTCTCTTGGACTGCAAGGAGATCCAACCAGTCCATTCTGAGAAGATCGGCCCTGGGATTTCTTTGGAAGGAATGATGCTGAAGCTGAAACTCCAATACTCTGGCCACCTCATGCGAAGAACTGACTCACTGGAAAAGACTCTGATGCTGGGAGGGATTGGGGGCAGGAGGACAAGGGGATGACAGAGGATGAGATGGCTGGATGGCATCACTGACTTGATGGATGTGAGTCTGAGTGAACTCCAGGAGTTGATGATGGACAGGGAGGCCTGGCGTGCTGTGATTCATGGGTTGCAAAGAGTCGAACATGACTGAACGACTAAACTGAACTGAGAGTGCAGATCACAGGGAAAGAAGTCTGAGGGGCAGTGATATTTGTACCATAAAGTATTATTTGTCTATTTTATAAATTCCATTCCAGGATGAAACATTCAAGTTGTGGAAATATAAGAGATCAGTGTCTCTTATCAATGACTACTGTCGCTAGGCTGAGGCAGGACCTAGGCTGAAGACCTAGTCTTGTCCTGAGCTTTCCTGTAGAAGCTCATTTGGGGTGTCAGTTCCAGGCTTGTTTGTACCCTAGACAGAGAGAGAGAGAGAGTGTGTGTGTGTTTATTCTATCTTGGTGATTTTTTTCCAGAAGCTCATTTGGTGTGTCAGTTCCAGGCTTGTCTGGTTTTGTGTGTGTGTGTGTGTGTGTGTGTGTGTGTGTGTGTTTTATTTTATCTTGGTGATTTTTTTCCAGACTGATTCCACTAATTGTGATTTCTATAGAGAAAGAGAATAAAATGTCAGCCTCCCTGCAGCTCAGCTGGTAAAGAATCCACCTGCAATGCAGGAGACCCTGGTTCAATTCCTGGGTCAGGAAGATCCCCTGGAGAAGGGAAAGGCTACCCACTTCAGTATTCTTGGGCTTCCCTGGTGGCTCAGACAGTAAAGAATCCACCTGCAATGTGGAGACCTGGTTCAATCCCTGGGTTGGGAAGATCCCCTGGAGGAGGGCATGGCAACCCACTCCAGTATTCTTACCTGGAGAATCCCCCAGTCACAGGAGCCTGGAGGGCTACAGTTCATGTGGTCGCAGAGAGTCAGACGTGACTGAGCAACTAAGCAGAGCAAGTGTGTCATTTGCTGATCTTGTGGAGGGCAAGAAAGTGAAGAGGGATGTGCAACAGCATGGGGATCCTCCATCTGAGCAGAGGCGGTCAGAGGAGGTGGGCAGGGGAGGCCTTGCGTTGTGGGTCAGTCTCGGCTAGGACGGTCAAGGTGCCACCCCATGGTTATTTTCTCTGTGTGTCACACAATCTGACTCCTTGCAGCTCCTCATACGACAGGCATGTTTCTACCTCAGGACCTTTGCACTGGCTGCTATCTGTATTTAAAACAACTTTCCCCTAGGATGGCTCCCACACCTCCTTCACCTCTCATGGAAAGGTCATTTTCATTGACTTAATGAAGCTTACACTGACCATCTTTTTTTTTTTTTTTTTAATGAATCTGGCATTCTTCCTCAAAATTTTCTTGGTTTTTCTCATAGTACTTAGTTACGTCAGTCAGTTAGTTCAGTCGCTCAGTCATGTCCGACTCTTTGTGACCCCATGAATCGCAGCACACCAGGCCTCCCTTACTTACACAGTACTTACATATCTGTCATCTATCTATCTGTCTAGCTATTTCATGAGCCCTTTAACTGAAAGAATGATTTTTCCCCAGTTCTCAAGCCAGAGTGAAATGCTGCACTCAGAACATAGGAAATATTCCGAAATTCCCTGTGTTCTTTCTGTTTCATCTTGTGGAGATAGAGAGTGTTTTGCCAGGAGTCCAGTGATTATGGTGGAGAAGGAAAGGGCAACCCACTCCAATATTCTTGCCTGGAAAATCCATGGACAGCCCATGGGGTTGCAAGAGTCAGACACAACCTAACAACTTAACAACAATAATCTACCTACCTACTCCCTGTCTATATGTAAATAAATAAAGGCATTTGTGTATCTGTTTATTTGAGTATATATGTATACGTACACGATACCTTTTAGAATATGTACTCTGAAAGAGAAAAGTTTCATCTACTTTGTTCACCAGTGAATCCCATACATACAAGATAGGCTTGGCACAGGCTGTAGGCACTCAGACATTTGTCAAAGAAATAATTTACTTTATATTGTTTCCTTCAATTAGTTTCCATTATTATGTGAAACCGTTATGTTTTTATTATATCTATAAGGTAGTTTTTATTATGCCTTTAAAATGTACTTTTTTTTTTTTAAGTCACTGATTTTCAGAACAGGCTCAGGGGATGCGATTGTGCCTTCCCCCAAGTCATTTGCATTTTACAGACACATACTGAGTCAAATCACACAACACGTTTAAGGAGTAAATAAATGTTAAACTGATGTTAAATAATCTTTAAGGAGAAAGAGTAGAAGCAGAGGGGCTTCTTTGCACATATAACTTCCTGGGAGCCAGGCATTGTCATGTACCATTATGCAAGGAAAAACCTGAAGTTTGGAAAAATTAAGCTTGTTACACAGGTCATACAGCTAGTAAAAAGAAGAGACATCAGATTTGTTATCCCTGACCCCAAAGCCTATGGCTAACTAGCAACACACTGCACCATCTGCAAACTATGAATTCTCTAGAGATGGTTCAGTTCAGTTATTGCTCATTCGTGTCCAACTCTTTGCAACCCCATGAATCGCAGCACACCAGGCCTCCCTGTCCATCACCAACTCCTGGAGTTCACTCAGACTCACGTCCATCAAGTCAGTGATGCCATCCAGCCATCTCATCCTCTGTCATCCCCTTCTCCTCCTGCCCCCAATCCCTCCTATCATCAGAGTCTTCCAGTGAGTCAACTCTTCACATAATGTGGCCAAAGGACTGGAGTTTCAGCTTTAGCATCATTCCTTCCAAAGAAATCCCAGGGCTAATCTCCTTCAGGATGGACTGGTTGGATCTCCTTACAGTCCAAGGGACTCTCAAGAGTCTTCTCCAACACGACAGTTCAAAAACATCAATTCTTCGGCACTCAGCCTTCTTCATAGTCCAACTCTCACATCCATGCATGACCACAGGAAAAACCATAGCCTTGAGTAGACGGAGCTTTGTTGGCAAAGTAACGCCTCTGCTTTTGAATATGCTATCTAGGTTGATCATAACTTTTCTTCCAAGGAGTAAGCGTCTTCTAATTTCATGGCTGCAGCCACCATCTGCAGTGATGGTAGTCATAGACAACCGGTGTGTTGCGTATGGTAGTATGCCAGACAGATATTCTCCATTAAAGTTAAAGACTCGTGTGCCCAGGGGTTGAGGCTGCTGGTCATCATCAGCTGTCCAGCTACCAGTGGTCCTCCGTGGAAGGGAGCTTCCCCGGTTGCAGGGTGAGCCCACATCCAGTGATTCTTTCATGTGGGGTTCAGAGGCCTGGCCCACTTGCCTCAAGTGGAGCAACTCTGAAGGGTCATCCTAACTCCAGACTTCCCTGGTGGGGTCAGATGAGGCCTTTGTTTTAACTACATCACAGCCCAGTCCCTCCTTCTGCTCAGTTCTACTGCCTTCGTTCTCCATAGATTTATCTCCAAAAGCACTTTCTAATAAACTTCTGGCATAGAGACCTCTGCCAGAGTCTGGGTCTGAGGAATCTGATTAGAGCCAGTTCATTAGTTGGTGCAGCTCAATTCAGAGATTTGCACTAAAAATAGCAGTTACACTGCAGGCCCAGGCACTCAGTCATGTCCAGTTCTTAGGGATCCCACGGGCTGGAGCCCACCAGGATCCTCTGTCCATAGGGTTTCCATGGGAGCGGGTTGACATGCCCTACTACAGCGGGTCTTCCCCAGCCAGGGATGGAACCCACTTGTCCTGCATCTCTTGCATTAGTGGGTTGATTCTTTACCACTGAGTCACACAACACCGTTAGTGTACTCCTTAAACCCAGTCTCCTATAGTAGGGCATAATGGAACCCATGGTTCTACAAGCTTGAGACACTCCTCTTAACTTCCAGGAGCATGCTGGAGAAAGCAACTATGGTACACAACTTAGCCCTTGTGAGATCATCTGTTTTTTTATTGGCTTGGTGTGAAACATCACCAGTTTGACAGTCAAGACATCCAGTAAGAACTTGCCCCTGAAATATCCTTCAAAAGTAAAGCCCAGTCCGTCCTGGGCCTGAAGTTGCATTGCATTTGAGAGAATCAAAATGCATAAACCTAGTTCCTGCTCTCAAGTATCCCTTGGTTTAGAAGGTAAGTTTCTGATGTGGGTACCTCAGAACCACTTAAGAACTTGTTAAAAATGCCCAAGATTGACCTTGGATTGGGGACCAAAATTATGCCTACTTAATTTATATATTCTGATACAAATGGTTCATGAGCCCCTTGTGGAGAAACTTGTCCTGAAAATGATGATATAAAACATGCATTGAACATGGCATCGTTCTGTCTATTCTTACTGAGTAACAGGTGCTGCAGTGGTCTCTATAAGGCGTGTGTGTACCCAGTAGCCTACTATGGGAGGGTTGACAGATCCCATGTATTTCGTCATATTTAAGGCTTTGTTAATTAAAATATTTCCCATCACAATGAACAAGCAATCCTGTGGACATAGTAACCACTGTTAAAATACTGTGTTTGGACCCTCCTGATTCCCTTCAGTGTACAAACCTGGGGATTAGAAGATAGCAGTAGTAAGAGTTCCTCCTGGTTTGCCTGACTCAACTGAACCGTTTTTGAATTTGGAGAATTTCACAATCATCAGTCGGACTGACCCTTGCTAGCAGTTCTCTGGGTTTCTAGGAAAATCTCTGCTATGTGTCATGGTAAGGAAATGTTCAAACAAGAAAAAGGGCAAATGAAGAATCATAATCATTTAGAAAGAATTCACCAAGAAAGAGAGGTCTCCGTGGTGTAAGTGAAGGGTTGCACAATGTGGTGACAGGAAGTGCCAGATACATGACAGGTGGGACTGAGTTCTCCTCTCACCCCCGCCACCCGCCAAGGCAGAGAGCTTGAATCTAGCCCAGCTCCCTTTCCTATAGAGGCAGATGGAAACACAGGATCCTTCCAAAACACTGACCCCAAATCTCCATTACCAGCTCATCATAATCAGTGTGAGAGAGGTTGTCTCATATCCATTCCTAGTGCGGTGATTTGGATTTGAGCGATTTGTGCAGATTGGGGATTTAGGTCCAGATCTTCAGGCAGGCTCTCTAGACATCAGTTAACTAGGCTTTCCAGTGGATTACTTCTGCATGCCTCTGTGTGTTTATGAAAGTCAACAGTGAGAAAATATAGGATTCAGCACTCACAAAAGGAAGTCTGAACTATTCCTAAATACAAGACCCTCCTTGTCATGCCTGTCAGTACTGTGCTCTCTCTCTCTCTCCTCTAGCTGCCCCTGCCCACTGGCCATCTACTTATTTTTTTTTTTAATATTTTGATCTTCCATCACTTTTCTGAGTCCTTTCACTCTATTCCTTATGTGCCAGGATACTGTTCCTTCTGCCTGGGCAAGCTTATCCCTACCATCCTCACCTCATTCTCTCTCCTTTGCCCAAACCCAGGCCGCTCATCCCTTGAATACATGATACATTTCAACTTATTCTTTAGCTTTACTGGTCCTTCCTCTGGGAGTTTTTCTCTGATGACACAAGTCTGGCTTCGACTATGTTCTTCCGTGATTCCTATTAGTACCCTTATCTTGGCACTAGGCTTTAATTTACTTGAGTATAAAGACCATATGCTTGATCTCCATCTTTTGTACAGTGATTTGCATGATGTCAACACACAGTAGGTACTTAATAAACACTTGGAATGAGTAAATATAACAGCAAGCATTTGTTGCTAATAATGAGCAAGATGGTCATACCTCCATTATTTTAAAATGAAAACACTTATCATTTGTTTTCAGCATTATCCCATATTTTATATAATATACATCTATTTAATAAAATTACATATTTTATTTAATAAAGTAGACAATAATTTAAAAGAAAAAAATGAGAGTTTTGGTCATATGTTTATCCCATTAATATTTACTAAGTATAATCTTTTTAAAAAATCTTTTCAAGTTCCTATTATTTTATTACAGTTTTTAAAAATTTATTTTTGGTTGCACTGGGTCTTTGATGCTTTTGCACAGACTTTCTCTAGATGAAGTCAGTGGGGGCTGTTCTTCACTGCGGTGTGTGGGCTTCTCATTGTCATGGCTTTTTTTTTTCTTTTTTTTTGGTTGTGGAGCACAGACCCTAGGCACTCGGGCTGTAATAGCTGCAGCATGCAGGCTCCCTAGTTGTGATACACAGGCTTACTTGCTTCACAGCAAGTAGAATCTTCCTGGACCAGGAATCGAACCAATGTCTGCTGCATTGGCAGGTGGATTTTTATCCATTGCACCACCAGGGGAGTCCTAGCATTTACTAAGTATTTTCTAAGTACCAGAAAGTGGAGAAATTAAGTAGAAAATGGCAGCATCTCTTCCATCAGGGAATTCAGCCTAGCAATGGAGACAGACATGATATGAGTGTTAATCATATGTTCATATTAACTGAATATTTATTATACACCAGACACTGTTCTCAGCAGTGAGATCATGCCTTCAGGGACCTTCATTACAGAGTGATAAGTGACGAGTATCTGAAGAGAAATGACGCATGTAGGAAGAAGCAGGGACTTCTATAAGGCAGTGAGATTTTGGGTAACCTGCATGGAAAAAAAATGCAGTACTAACTTATAAGGATGAAAGCATGCTTACTTAATTATGGGACATCTAATGCAGACATGATTGTAGGAATAGGGTTCCTGGAATCCAGTGGTTGCTTGGTAAACGTGCCTTTCTGGATTACTAAGCCAAGACCAAAAATGAGTAAAATGTGGCTCTTTCCATCAAGAATCATGCATTCTCGTGGAAAAGAGGGTGAGGTACGAAGTAGTAAAAGAGAGAAGCTGAGAGAAGACTTGGACACATTCCTCTCCCCTACCCCCACCCTCCTTGGTCCTGTTCCTTCCTCTAAAACCAACATTCTTCTTGGGAGTTCTAAGTTCTCTAGTGTATCTGTTTCTTTTGCTGGGTGCTCCACCTTGGCGTCCTCCCAAATGCCTCCTGCAAATGTTTATTTTTATAAATGTTGCATACACAAGGGCAGGAGATAGGGAAAGGGGTGAGCCAGAGTCATTTACGAAAGCACTTTGGCACTCTGCTCCGGAAATCATTTCTGCAAGAGGCTGCCCTGGACAGAGTGCACTTATTCTCAGACCTTCTCTCCCCATTTCCAAGCAGAATTGCAATTCCTATTTACAGTCAGAACCTCCATAGGCTTCTGAGCCAAAAGCCTCCTTTCCTGAAAAGCCAATGATGGACTCCAGCATTCCATCCTCACCTTTAACAAGAAAGCTTTCCTGTTTGATCCAAAGAAATAGCCAGGCTCTTGGGCCTGAAGGAGACCTGTAGACCTAACTCATCTCCATCAGTGAGCATTTAATGGGCACCTACTTGTGCAGCTCTTGTTCCAGACACTGAGGGTACAAGACATAGGATCTTACAAGGGCAGGACGGGACTATTTTTTAGAAAGGGCATGCCACACCTTACCATGCTTTACGTACAAGATATCATAAAATGTTCATGAAATAGAAATTATTATCCCTTTATAGATACAGATCCCTTTGTAGACTATAGATCATGAAAGGAAAGAAGGAAGGCAGGGCAGGAGAAAGAAAGAAAGGGAGGGAGAGAGGGAAGAAGCAAAGAGGGGAGTAAGGGGAGAAGACAGGGAGGGATGAAGAATTTGAAGCTTTGTAACTTGTACAACTCCTGACAGCTGATGAGTAGGCCCACCACCTATTTTCCCCCATCACCTCTAATCAAGCTTTCATTTCTACCTCTCCATCAAAATTGCTTTTCTCAAGGTTATCATGGACATCCACGAGGCTACCCCAAGGAGTCAGTTATCAGCACTCATTTTGAGCTTCATCACCTGTTAGCAACATATATTTTATCATCCCCTCCTTCTAGAAACTGGAGAAGGAAATGGAAACCCACTCCAGTATTCTTGCCTGGAGAATCCCAGGGATGGCGGAGCTTGGTGGGCTGCCGTCTGTGGGGTCACACAGGGTCAGACACGACTGAAGCGACTTAGCAGCAGCAGCCGCCTCCTAGAAACACCTCCTTCACTTGGCTTACAAGCCACCACACACACTGTCCGGGTTTTGCTGGCTCCTCACTGCCAGATCTCTCACTGTCAGCTGACATCTTCTCATTAGCTTGTTGTCTTGATGTTGGAATTTCTCGAAACTCAGTCCTCGGACTACCACCTTACGCTGTCTGAATTCACTCCTTGGGTGATCTCATTCTCTCTCATTGCTTCCAATATTATCTGCATACTGACAGCTCTTTTTTCCTTTCATTCTGGATCATTTCTTCATACTGGTACTACAACAAGTATTTGATTTATCTCCTTGCGTGTCTCGGACTTACTTTCAAAATTAAACTCCTTTCCTCTCCCCATCAAACCCAGTCCCGGGATGGACTCCCCAGGCTCAGCTCTGGTGACTCCGTCTTTCCCATTGCTCAGAACAAAACACCCTTCTGCTTCACTCATGTCATGCACCCAGCCTTACAGGGTACCTAGTTTGAGTTACCTTCAAAATACCTCCTGGATCCAGCTACTCCTCTCCATCTCCATGGCCACAGTCTGATGCAAGCCTCCATCAACTCTTGCTGAGCTTATGTGGTCTCCTTCCCCACTCCCTTTGCCCTGAAAAGTTGGTCTCCATTTGGTGTCCAAGTTGATCCCGAAAAATGTTATCAGTTGTCCCTCTGTGACTCTCCAAAGCCTTCTCATCTCACTCAGAGTAAAATCCAAAGTTCTTAAAATAATTGACAGGGTCCTACTCCATCTGGTCTCATGTTCCCGCCCTGAACTCAGCACCTACTCAGCCCACTCCACCCCCACTTTCTCTCCTGTGGTCTCATTAGCTTCCCTGGGATTCTGTCCCCCAGACATCTGTGTGGCTGATTTCCCCACCTTCTTCAGATCTTTACCTCAAGGTAGCTTTTTCAAAAGGGATGTAGTTGACCACTCTACTGAAACTTATGACCCTGCCCCAGCAGCATTTTCTGTCCCCTCCCTTGCTGGTGCTTACCATAATCTTTTATTCCATGTATTTTGCTTTGCTGTTTTCTTCTCTTTCTCTCTCCACACTAGAAACGAAGTCCCCTTAGGGCAGGGCTTTCTGCTGGTTTTCCACTGTTATATAAGAAGCACTTTAGAGAAGTGTGTATAATATACTGGACCTTCAATTAATATTTATTAAGTAAATAAATTCAAGTGAGTAACGAAAAGGAAGGCATCAGTGAGATTTAGCATGGGCAAGGAAGGCTTCACGGAGAAGGAAAAAACTTCTCTGAGTTCTTACAATGTGCCAAGTACTAAGTTGATATCTTATATCCATTATCATCAAATTATCCTACAACCCTGAGAATTGTTATATTGCTGTTTCCATTTTGCAGAATAGAACACTGTAGTGCAAAAGGCTAATTCACTTTCTCAGGGTCACTATAACAATTTTTATAGACTCCCTGAAGTCTGTTCTCTCTGGTTCCTGACCATGAGATACAGTTTCAGAAATCTGTCTTGGGAATGAGGCTATCCTATTTAAAGGAAGGGGGGAAGATGAATGAAAATTTTAAAAAGTTATTATGTTAATGTATTTGTTTATTTTTCAAGAGCTACTATGATTTAATTCTTGTAACAACTCTATTGTACTGCGCTGTGTCTTTAGGGGGCAAGGATGAGCAGAGTTTTCTGCCCTCAGTGAGATTACGATCTAGGAGAGCTGACACTAACGCAAAAATAAAAGTGCTTTGTGCTTTAGAAGCACCGGGGAGGGAGCAATTGATCTGCCGAGGATGGAATCAGACAAGGAAGACCTCAGAGAAAGACGACGTCTAAACTTAACCCTACAGGACACGGGGACTTCGTATTCCAAGCAGGGCTGCACCAGGTGCGAAGTAATGTCAGTGTGGGAAAGAGCTTGTTTTTGTTGTCATTTTGTTGAGTCCCTAAGTTGCGTCCAACTCTTTCATGACCACAGGGACTGTAGCCCACCAGGCTCCTCTGTCCATGGGATTTCCCAGGCAGGAATACTGAAGGGGGGTGACATTTTCTCTTCCAGGGGATCTTCTTGACCCAAGGATCCAGCCCATGTCTCCTGCATTGGCAGGCCGGTTATTTACCACTGAGCCACCTGGCAAACCATCTGGGAAAGAGCTTAGCAGGTACCACAAAGAGAAGGTGGATCTGGGACTTTTCCCTAGGGCAGTAGGAAACTATGGCCAGATTTAATCTGGAAAGTGGCCTTGTCAGATCTGTTCTTTGTTGAGATCACTCTTACACTCCTCATGAAGAATGTCTGGCACGGGGAAAAAAAAAAAATTAGGGACAGGATACTAGTCTAAGGGGCCTAGAAAAAATATGGGAAGACATGATGAAAGCAATGCTGGGGCAGGAGAAGGGGGGATGCTGCTGCTGCCGCTCTAAGTCGCTTCAGTCGTGTCCGACTCTGTGCGACCCCACAGACAGCAGCCCACCAGGCTTCTCCGTCCCCAGGTTTCTCCAGGAATACTGGAGTGGGTTGCCATTTCCTTCTCCAATGCATGCACGCATGCTAAGTCGCTTCAGTCGTGTCCGACTCTGTGCGACCCTATGGAGAGCAGCCCTCCAAGCTCCTCTGTCCACAGGATTCTCTAGGCAAGAATACTGGAGTGGGTTGCCATTTCCTTCTCCAGTGGGAATGATAGGTGATGGTGATTTGGGTATATATAAAATCAGCAGTTCACTGTATCATCTGGGGCAATTAAACTCTTTTGATACCCCAGACATAGCTCAAATCAATTGAATCAGAATTTCTGGGATTTACAATAGGTTATAAACCTCCCTGGATGATTTCAGTGTGTACTCAAGTTGGAGAACCTTTGGTTTACAAATTACAGGAATGGATGACTGATTGGATATGGCCAGGAAATAAGAAGGAAAACTGAAAGATACGGTTTTCCAGCCCACATGACTTAAAGAAAGGCTGTTGTTTCAATGTCTTGTCTAAGAATCAGACTGGCTACAACTGGTGCTTGATGAGTGAAAGTGAAAGTGAAGTCACTCGGTCGTGTCCGATTCTTTGTGACACCGTGGACTGTAGCCTACCAAGCTCCTCTGTCCATGGGATTCTCCAGGCAAGAATACTGGAGTGGGTTGCCATTTCCTTCTCCAGGGGATCTTCCCGACCCAGGGATCAAACCCGGCTCTCCCACACTGGAGGTAGTCTTGAGCAAATGACCTATAGAGAGTGGTGAACTTACTTTATGAAACTATTGTGGAGATTAAAGGAGATGATGCTTTTAAAATACATAGCATGGGCTCTTCCCTGGGTGTCCGATAGTTAAGACTTTGCTTTTCAATGGAGGGGGTTCAGGTTTGATCCCTGGCTGGGGAACTAAGGTCCCACATGCCTCGGATCCAAAAAACCAAAACGTAAAACAGAAGCAATATTGTAACATGTTCTGTAAAGACTTTAAAGACAGTCCCCATCAGAAAAAGCCTTAAAAAAGAAAAAAGTAAAACACACAGCATGGTGCCAGGGATGTGGTGGATGCTCAAATTTTTATTTTGTTTACTTATTTATTTAATTCTTATAGGCAAACATGAGTCTCTGGGAAAAGGAATGGTTTCCAGACGAGAGGTACTAAGTTTGGGTCTCAACTGATTGAACTTAGAGGGTTTGTTATCGAACAGTCAATTGGAAGTCATGTTTTGGTTTTCAAAAGAGAGTTCAGAGCTATAGGAACAAATCTGTTACCGTTGGCAGTTGATACTAATTACTGTTGACATACAAGTGTATATTATTGTTGTCCAGCCACTAACCCATGTCCAACTCTTTGGGACCCCATGGGCTGCAGAATGTCCTGACATGGTCACGTAGGTACATCATACGTAGAGAGAAAGGATAATGAAAGGCATGGGAGAATGACTAGTGCATCAGGTAAAGGCAAATCGCTCTAAACTTGTTTCCTTCTCTATAAAGTGAAGATAAGAGTAAATCATGCTTCAGAACATTTCTTGGAGATTTAAATACGATGATACAGGACAAAGCACATTGAAAATGTGGGATATGGGAGGCATCAAAGTACAAATAAGCCAGAAGAGAAGAAAGGGGACAGATTTTCAAAAGAGTAGTTTTTCAAGAAACAAGAGAGTCCCAAATTTGAGGAAAAGATCAATTGTGTCAAGTACATAAAATAAATCATCTGGGGCCACAGTGTCCTCCTTGGCATAATGAGCCCTTGAATAAAGGGATATTTACATAAATGGTAATTTATTGTCCTACTTTAAATATGAGCTTCCTACCACTGAAAACAGAAGTGTAATCCGTCGTAAGATTCAATACCGCTTCTCAAGAGATAACAGTTTTTTGCTGGTTTCGAGGCTGGAATCAGTTCCTTTCTGGGTTGTCACCGAAGAAATCATGTATAATATAATGGGAGGTGTCATCTTCAGTATCTCTAAAGTACCTTTAAAAAAGTTTTATGGGCCTCCTTCCTTGTAAAATCTCTGTTTCCGCTACTCCATAAATGCATATTCGCTTGGGATCAGATGGTAATAATAGTGTCTAATGTCACCATAATCATGAAATCAGCCGTCACTGAGCAAGCAGTTCTTACATGTCAATCAGTGTGCAAAGTGTTTTTATCTGCGCTGTTTTCATCTCTCCCCAGAAGAAGGCAGAAGGCAAGTATTATCACCCATGTTTTCCATATTGTGAATCTGAGGTTCCAAGAGGCTGGGTGGCCACCCAAGGTCAAACCAGCAATCAGTGGTATGGCCAGGAAGTCTACTGACCTCCAAGATTTGTGCCGGTAGCGCTACTCAGCTCCAGAGTTCAACCTCCTCTCTCAGAAACATGGTTTGTGATGTGAGTGGTTAAGGTAAGAATCAAGAGGGAAAAGAGGCTCTGAAAAGTGAAGTGCTGTCCCTTAGGGCCCCACGAGTCTCTTGATATGAGGTGCCATAGGTTCAGAAGGTGCCCCTTCTGGCTAAAACTCTATCCTGTCATGCTCTATCAGATATATAACACTGGTTGACATGAGCTGAGAACAGAGATTCTTATGTTCCTGCCTTCAGCTGGGCAGAGAATATTTTCAGAAGAGTATTGAAAATGTCAGGCAGATTGGTTTAGTTGCAACTCCTGACTCTTAAGCAATCAAAAAAGGTATTGCTTTCTACTTATTTCTTCTGCACAAAGCACGAATCTTACTCTTCACATGAGTCGGTGGCCAGTGGGAGAAGCCAAGTGGAGGAGTGTTCACCTAGCTCATCTGGTTCAGTAAAGCCCAGTAAGGGCGCACTCTCTCCAGGAGAGTGTCGTCAGCCATGCTCCTTGCTCTCACAATTTTTGTTCTCTAGGTTTCCTAGGTGACCCTCGTGGTAAAGCACCCGCCTGCGAATGCAGGAAACACACGGGACACAGGTTTGATCACTGTATCAGGAAGATCCGATGGAGGAGGGCATGGCAACTGACTCCAGTACTCTTGCCTGGAGAATCCCATGGACAGAGGAGCCTGGCAGGCTACAGTTTACATGGTCGTCCAGAGTCAGACATGACTGAAGCAACTTAGCACACAGGCACACATCCTCTCCTCAGCTACAAAGATAAACCCTTCAGTACCTCAAGCTACAGAACCCTGCTAATACCCTGCCCTCATCAGTCTCCATTCAGATGCCAGCCAAATAGCCTCATGGGTCAAGGTAGTGAGTTAATAAGTCAGCATCCTTTAGAATGCGTCTTCTTTTAATTGACACAGGGAATTGGAATGACTACCTTTGAGAAATAGGCAGTGATGTAATATAGCATATCGTCTACACCTTTGGGACATGCTGATAGTCCTGTTTTCAAATCTGGCCTGCTTGTTTACTTGCTGTGTGCCGTCGAGTAAGCCCCTTACTCCCTGACTCTCAGATTTCTCATTTGTTAAAAGGGAAAATTAATTGCACTTATTTCCTCTGATAGGCTTCCCTGGTGGCTCAGGTGGTGAAGAATCTGCCTGTCAATGCAAAAGATATGGGTTCAATCCCTGGGTTGAGAAGATCCCTGGAGGAGGTCATGGAAATCCACTCCAGTATTCTTGTCTGGAAAATCCTGGGGACAGAGGAGCCTGGCAGGTTATAGTCCAAAGGGTTGCAAAGAGTCAGATGCAACTTAGTGACCAAAACAACCGCAATAGCAATCACCTCTGATAGATGGGACTGTTGTTAGGAGGAAGGGTGTGTGTTTCCACATGGAAGGAGGTCCACAGGCAAACACTTGGAGGTCCTCACCACCACTCACTTGTCTAACTGGGGTGAAGAGCTAGGAAGTCGTTCTTCACTGTGTCCCTTTCCTCTTTGGAATCTTCCTGTCTTCTGAGAACCAGTGATCTGGTTTGCCTTCTGCTGTGCAATAAAGCAGGCTCTTAAGGCCCTGCTCACGCCCAAGAGGCCTGGGGATGTCCAGGGCCTCTCTGACCAGGTGGACACCTCTGTCTAATTCTGAAAGAATGCCACTGCCCCTTCTTAAACAGCTCTTTCAGTAACAAAGGCTACATTTTCCTATCTTTCTAATCCTTTGTGTAACTTGATTACACAACTTGAGAACTTGGGAGACTCTCTAAACTCCCAAAAGAGTTTAAATAAAACGATGTGAATCAAGTGATGCATACGGCCCTCTTGGTTCTGTTTAAGAGGCAGAGTCTCAAGTACACTTCCTTCTAAGGTGGACTTTGTGTGATCCAAGAGCTAGCATGCTAATCGATGCATCTATTTTCCATTATTAATAATCAATAACTGATTATTGAGAATTTGCCAAACTGTGTTTAGCACTGTGTATAGGACAGTTGTGAGAAAGGGTGAAGCTCATCTCCCAGAGATTCATCAGGCTGAGTGTGTACTACGTTGCTTCAGTTGTGTCTGACTCTGTGACGCTATGGACCGTAGCTGGCCAGGCTCTTCTGTCCATGGGATTCTCCACGCAGGAATACTGGAGTGGGTTGCTGGGCCCTTCTCACCAGGCTAGTGGTGTGAAAAATGTGTGCGTATATATATATATACACAACCAGGCAGGAAAGAAATATACTATGATGGAAAGTCAGATGAATTGCCCTGAGAAGCTGCTGTATAGCAGGTACTGTTAATTGTATTTATTCAACAAGGAGGCACTTTATTTCATTTTTATTATCATGAAATTGATGTAAGGGTCTGAGCGAGCTCCTTTTGTTGGGGCTAGGTCCCACATCTAAAAATAGAAGAAGCTCATTGAATGACATGTGCCTTAGCGCAGCAGTTCCCCACCTTTTTGGGACCAGGGACCATTTTCACAGAAGAAAAGTTTTTCCATGGTCCTGGGTGGTGGGGGATGGTTTGGGGATGATTCAAGCGCATTACATTTAATGTGTACTTCATTTCTATTATTGTTACATCAGCCCCACCTCAGATCGTCAGGCATTAGATTCCGGAGGTTGGGGACCCCTGCCTTAGAGTCTTCCCAGGCAGAACATTAAAATGTTCCAATCCATTCTTCTCCTCTATCACAAGGCACTGCAAGGGCAGAAAGTCAGGAATGATCCTTAAATGAACCTCATGGTGCCTTGGGGGCTAGGCTACAAGGCACGGGGCGGAAGAGCCCTGCCTCCATGTGCACGCCTTGCCCCAGCACGGTTCCATTTCATCCAAGGTCACTCCCTAGAAGAGCGATACATGTTTCACCTTGGTGACAGCGACACCACCCCCATCCTGGGTACTGAAACCAGCTTCGAAGAGAAACAGATGTGTCTGTCATCTTGCCCAGGCAAACCGTAAGGAGGCAACACCAGATTTTGTCCCCATCTGTACGCAAGCAAGCCCAGGGGAGCCCTGCCGGTGGTGCAGGACTTGGCTCCTCCAGGCTTCTCACTGGAAGAGGCAGGAGCAGCGGGGCAGAAGGATCGCCCAGTGCATTCAAAACAGCCCATCCACTGAGGTCAGCAGTGGACTCCCTCGCTTCTGAGGCCAAGCTAGGTTGAGAGAAGGAAGAGACAGGATGATGATCATAGTGATGATTTGCTGAGTGCCTGCTCTGCGCCAGTTCCTGGTTTAATTGCTTTGTTCTTTTGAATTCTTGAAACACTGTGAAGCATCAGTTGTTACATTATTATCTTGATTTTACACCTGAGGGAACTGGGGGCACACAGAGTTCAAGGTCACACATGTAGCAAATGGCTGAGCTGAGCTGGAATTCTTAGCTGTCTCCAACCTCTGCTCTGTACCGAGGTTTCTTAGGGCACCCCTCTTATGAGGTCTGTGTGTGCCAAGACAGCTTCTCTCCACTGGCCTCAGTTTTCCTTATCAAAACAATGGCTCTTTCCCTCAGTAGAGATTTTCTAAACATCTGCTTTCTTCTCTCTATCCTGGCAACAGTGCCCATGTCCAAGGCACTTTTCTCTCTCATCGAAAGTAAATATTCTGAAATTCATCGTCCACAATGAAGCGTGTGGGATATTTCTTAAAAGCGAAAACAGTACTGATCTAACCCGTACCTGAACTCCTCAGTGGCGTAGCCCCTTTAAATGTAAAACAAATCTTTTACATTCCAGTCCTGTTTTCCCCTCCAGCCTCACCCCCTTGCTACTTTTTAAATATGCTTTATTTACTTCTCAGAATAAGTTTCTTCTGCTTCTATTAAATGGCAAAAATTTCCCTTGACCTTGTAACTAAGCATGTGTTGCTCCTTCATTCTGATCATGTTCCATCCCTGACGCAGTCCACCTTGATAATTCCAATAATTCTGCTAATTCCATTACAGCAAGTACTATGAGTGAGTGAGTGTGAAGCTGCTCAGTCGTGTCCGACTCTTTGCAACCGCAAGGACTGTAGCCTACCCAGGCTCCTCTGTCCATGGGATTTTCCAAGCAATAGTCCTGGAGTGGATTGCCATTTCCTTCTCCAGGGGATATTCCCAACCCGGGGATCGAACCCAGGTCTCCCGCATTGTAGACAGACGCTTTACCATCTAAGCCACCAGGGAAGCCCCCATAATATCCTCTGTCCCTGCTTCCGTTATATTTGTTGAGTGAATGAAGTAATAAAGAAAGAAACAGACTAGAGAGACTCAGGGTGGTTATCATAGAAATCAGAATCAAATCCCGTTGTTACCCTTGTGCTCCAAAGGTTCTTGAAAATTTGAAATACAAAATTGGAGCCGATTATACAGAGTGAAGTAAGCCAGAAAGAAAAACACCAATACAGTATACTGACACATATATATGGAATTTAGAAAGATAGTAATGATGACCCTCTATGTG
>SJYF01000270.1:7658109-7671105 GCA_006410515.1 Procapra przewalskii | reverse complement strand
AACGGACTTTTGGACTCTGAGGGAGAGGGAGAGGGTGGGTTGGTTTGGGAGAATGGCATAAAAACATGTATACTATCATGTAAAAAAATAAATAAATAAAACTAAAAAAAAAAATGGCTAACAAAGACGGAATTGCAGCTCATATTAAGGTCACCATTCTTCCCACCCCACATATTGGACTCCCGCCTCTTGGAAACCGAAGTTGTATGCCTGGGTGCAGTGGGACGCTCAGCAGGTGTGCTCTGAGCATGTCACATGGCTAGGTGGATTATTAATGGGTTAATTAACAATTCATTAATAATCTACTTTAAAATACCATAAGTATTTTAGATATCAGAAAATAAGCCCTTTTACCCTTGAATGCACTTTGATGTGTACTGAGAGAAGAGTCTCTCTCAAAAGCAAGTGGAAAAAAAAAAACTTCAAAGTTTCTTATATCAGGAAAGATTAGAATTTTCAGACTTCATTTCATTAAAAATACTGCGCAGTTTCCAGCCCTCTAAAGACCCTCACTAAATATTAATTGAATGTGAATTGAATTAAGTAGAAAACCTATTTATGACTCGTGTCCTTTTTTCCATCAGAGGAATTTGGTGAGCAGTAATAGCTGCCTGTTGCCTTTTGATAATGAACATTTCTAGATGTCAGATATAGAGAAAGAGGGAAAGACTTGAGATGAGAGATTAGAATTGATTAGATTTGGGTTCAAATTCCAGCTGTGCCTTGAAATGTCTACATGTCCTCAAAGGACTTATTCAAATGAGTCTTGACTTTGCTTGTCTATAAACTGGAGATATTGATACTTATTTTTAGATATTATGATGTATTCTGAGAATAAAACAAATGAATATGTTAAGCTCTAAGTTAGAATCTATATTAAAGAAATCATTCATCTGTCCATGCAAGTCATGTCAACATACTGCCGTGCCAACACATCAACATATTCAGACATCCTCATCTCTCTCTCTTTCTGCATTCAAGTACCTTATTAAAAGTCAGTGACTGTTCCAAGATTCTCTTTCTGGACTAATGTCAGGGAACCAGTGGTTGGTTCTATACCAATTTGAAGACTGTTTTTACCTTCTAAATCCTCCAGGTTTCTGAGATCATCAGTCAGTTACATGAGGGATACCATTCTACCTCTGGACTGCAGGATTCCTGAGATTCGGGACTTTTAGTGATAAAATCAGGAAAGTCCCAGATAAACCAGGATAAGTTGGTCATGCTACTTCCTAGCTTTGGCTCAACTGAAAAATAGATTCAAGAGCCGCATAGGAACAAAACCCACTTTAGAGCTCATCACATGGCAGCAAGAGCTGAGAAAAGCAAGCACATCCTAAGATTAAGTGAATCCAAAAGAAAAGGAACTTTCAGACAAGGTGGAAACAGCAACTTTTAGTTGCTAATGTTGAACTCTAGTTGTCCAGTAGAATAACAGGGCTCACAGAAGCCAGACTCTCTCTCACTGTCTTATTAATCAGGGAACAAAGGGTTAAGAGCTAAAGAAAACAGGGGAAACAAGTTAAAGGGGAAAATGGGTTAGAGAATGAAAGAGGGCCTGGCATTGTTCTCTCTTTGAGATATCCCTTTACCCATCTGTAAGGAGCTAGGAAGTAGAATTCTTGGTTAGGTCATTTATGATTCTTCCAAGTTCCTGCATAAGATGAGCTGTGGTGTAAGCATGAATTGGAGACATTAGGAGAGTGAGCTTGAATTCTGGCTTCCCATGATCCCCAGCTGTGGGATTTTGGACAAGTCATTTACTTTTTCAAAGTCTTGGATGTTGTAAGGAATTTAACATATAATCTGTTTAAAGGAGCTTTGCAAAGCACTGCATGAACATGTTGCTTCATACTGTTTAAAGCAGTAGTTCTCACCTGGGGATAATTTCACTTTCTTCCCTGTGGACTTTCAGCAACATCTGGAGGCATTTGGGGCTGTCATGCCTGCAGGAAGGGCAGTGCGCCACTGGCATCCAGGAGGCAGAGGGCAGGGATGCTACTCAGCTTTCTGCAATACACAAGGCAGCTCCTTCTCACCTCCCAGATTACTCTCCAGACCCAAGTTGCGAGATGCCCTCATTTAAATGTCAATCTGTACCAATTATCTTCTGCTTCAAAGTTTAAAGGTGGTATCAAATAAAAACATTTAAGGACACTTTTCTTCCTAGTAATAGCCATCAGCAGTTAGATCCATCTCTCATTCTCTGTGGCTTCCCTGGTGGCTCGGACAGTAAAGCGTCTGTCTACAATGCGGGAGACCTGGGTTTGATCCCTGGGTCGGGAATATCCCCTGGAGAAGGAAATGGCAGTCCACTCCAGGACTATTGCCTGGAAGATCCCGTGGACAGAGGAACCTGGTAGGCTGCAGTCCATGGGGTTGCAACGAGTTGGACGCGACTGAGCGACTTCACGACGACGAGTCTTATTCTCTGTAGGGTCATCCGTATCAGGGGTGAAGATACTTGATTCTTCGATCTAATGGCTTTTCAAAAGAAAACATTTGTTCATGTGCACATGTATGCGAGCTTCCTTGATGACTCAGTGGTAAAGAATCCACCTGACAGGGTAGGACCCTTGGGTTTGATCTCTGGGTCAGGAAGATCCCCTGGAGAAGGAAATGACCCCTACTCCAGTATTCTTGCCTGGGGTATCATGGACAGAGAAGCCTGCTGGTGCTAGCGTTGGTCGCTTGCTGCTGCTGCTGCTGCTGCTGTTAAGTTGCTTCAGTCGTGTCCGACTCTGTGGGACCCCATAGATCGCAGCCCACCAGGCTCCACCATCCCTGGGATTTTCCAAGCAAGAACACTGGAGTGGGTTGCCATTTCCTTCTCCAGTGTGTGAAAGTGAAAAGTGAAAGTGAAGTCACTCAGTTGTGTCCAACTCTTAGTGACCCCATGGAGGTGGCTCACGAGGCTCCCCTGTCCACGGGGTTTTCCAGTGAGAATGCCAGAAGGAGCTGTCATTTCCTTCTTCAGGCGATCTTCTTGACTCAGGGATCGAACCCAGGTCTTCCTCATTGCAAGCAGATCCTTTACCGTCTGAGCCACAGGAAAGCCACTTGCCTGGGAAATCCCATGGACCCAGAAGCCTGGTGGGCTGCAGTCCACAGAGTCACAGAAGAGACACAACTTCATGACTAAACAACAACAGCATGTGTCTATGCATGTACATGTGTGTTCATTCTCTTTGAGTGAGTATTTTCTGGGTTTAACTATAAAATAAGAACTTGTAAAAGATCATAACAGGCTTGCAACTATAGAATAATGCTTTATGCTGGGGAAATGACACTCTCCATGTTGCACATTTACCAGAACTCATAGAATTTTCACTTCTCTTTGATAATTTTCACTTATCCTTATTATTAGATAATAAAATAGTATCCCCATTTAACAAGTAAACAAACTGGTATCCAGGGATTCCATGACTTTCTTAGAATCACAAAGTTATTAGCTGGTGAAGATTTCTGTATCTCAACACTAGAAAATTTGTAGGTATTTATATGAAGCCAATATAGATATGCATTTGTGCTAAGACTGATTGTTTTGGCTCAGCATTTCAGTTAAAACCAGCAAATGTTTGTTAAGTACCGACACTAAGTTTGAAGTGACCCAAATGACACAATTCCTGCCATCAAATTTTCAGACGCGTAAAAAATTTTATTTAGATGTTGTCTGGATATGATAATGTTAAATAAAACTGTGTTGATTTGTAACTTACTAGAAGGAACAGATGTTCAAATGAGTTTGCTCGGAAATCTGTGTCATCACATGAAAACTAATTAAAAGTTAACATAAATAATTAACTCTTTCCAACATAGCATATGTTATATGCTCAAATATGCATGTATGCAAACATATTTTGTATTCTCAGTTGGATTACAAGGCCCATAAAAGTAGTGACCCTTCTCATATCATATGTAAGATGTTGCCTAACTTATGTTTGGGCTATAATTTAAAGAAAATGCTTGCAGGGAGAGGGATGGGCAATGGCTGAACATATTGAAAAGATAGCTTAGAAAGCCAAGGAAGAGCTGCATGAATAAAGTAATAATTATATTTAAAGTGTGTGATGGATTATGATTTTAAGGATTTTCTATGATTAAATGTCACTCTTCCAAATAAGGAGGGTGCTCTTTACTGCATTGAATGTATGTATTCTCATTTATAAATTAAATTATCTGTCAACATAGAATGGAGAAGAGCCAGACAAGACAGGCTTGGATTCCAACCCTGTACTTGGAACGTCCCTCACATTTCCCCTGGGACACCGGAGTAGATTCTTCTCTTTGCCTCACTTATAGGACAGAGTTGTTATGAAAATCTAATAAGAACTCCTCTGTTCACGCTTAGCCATTGAGCTGACCATGTAGTATCCTAAATTGACCTGCGTCTCATCCAATTGCCAGTACATTAAGACTTCTCCAAGAACTGATGAACTCATCCATCAAGAGCATAACCAACTGAGCCGAAAAGCAATTTTAAACAAGCATCTCTTTAAGAAGGAGATGTAGAAGGAGAAGGCTGGTGGGAAGAGGGGTAAGAGGAGATAAAAACAGACCAGGAAAGGGAGAGAAAACCCCTCCAGTTCTTTGACCCCTCTCCTTTCTCCCTATCAGTCATGCCCACGCTTTACTTCCTCTCTATAGCTTTGATTCTTGATGCCCACTTTAAAGGATTGCTTTGTCCATAAACTATTTTCATTTCCTTCACCGTGGAACATTCACTGCCTCTCTGGGAAAACTCTCCTGAACACATCCAGAGATCTTCCTTATTAGTGTTGCCTCTGGATACGACTGCTAAACCCCGGAAGAAGGAATGATTGCCCAGTGCTGAGGGCTGAAGCTACAGTAAGTTTATAGCCCCAAACTCCACTTGAGCCCTCTACACTGAGAGCATTCTTTCGTGTTCCCAATTCGCAAGGCTACTCTCAGGCTTTGTTCCTTGCAGCTGTCTCACCACCTCCTTTTGGGTCTGGAAGTTCCATCAATTCTTCCTTGGCTCCCACAGATAAACCCTCCTTTATAATAGGAGCCAGCACTGGGGAATTCCTTCAGCATTCTCACACAAGTCTTCAAGATAAGCTGCCTATTCATCCTCTGTTCCTCCTATCACACAAAACATTCATTTATGTCTCTCCCTTACTATCTAAAGATAATTCCTTCATCAGAGTTCTGGTGAACTCCAGCACTTTGTCCTTTGAGCAATCACCTCCCTATAATGCGTCAGCAACCTCAGCCTCTTGCTCCCATGAAATGCTCCCATCAGCAGTAGAGTTTAGTTCACTCATGTTAAGATATTTAAATTTCTCTCAGATTAACAAGTTACAAAGAAGCCTAAATCTATGTCTCTTTTCAAATACTAACATATTTTTTCTGTTCTTTGGAACCAAACTTCTATAAAAATTGTCTATACTTCTAATCTCTCCCTTTCTCTTCCTCCATTTTCAGTTCTATAACATTATACCATCTACCTTCCTTCCTTTCATTCATTTCTCAACTGAATGGCAAATGCCAATGTGTAATTTGCAATTCATGAATACTGGCTGATGAATCAAACTTGCTTTTCCCCACCTCTCCACTATCTAATTATCCAGTTCATCAACAACTTCACTGCTGATGAATCCCGTAAACGTTTCTCTTCCTCATATAAATGGTCATTTACAGCATATGATATTGCTGTCACTGTGTCTCCTGACATTTTCTTCTCTTTCTGTAATAGCTCTGTTGAGATACAATTCCTGCATCATAAAATTTACCTTTTAAAAGTACAATTCAGTGTTTTTAAAATATATTTGCAGAGTTATATAACACTAGCTACTATGTCAGAAAAGGCAGCGGCACCCCACTCCAGTGCTTTTGCCCGGAAAAATCCCATGGACAGAGGAGCCTGGTGGGCTGCGAAGAGTCAAACACGACTGAGCAACTTCACTTTCACTTGTCACTTTCATGCACTGGAGAAGGAAATGGCAACCCACTCCAGTGTTCTTGCCTGGAGAATCCCAGGAACGGGGGAGCCTGGCGGGCTGCCGTCTATGGGGTCGCACAGAGTCAGACACGACTGAAGGGACTTAGCAGCAGCAGCAGCAGCCACTATCTAATTACTGAACATTTACATCACTTCAAAGAAATTTCATATCCTGTAGCAGTCATTTCTAATTCCCTTCCCCTACCCAGTCCCAGGCAGCCACTAAGCTACTTTATTTTACTTTTTTTTTTTTGGGTCTATCCTGGACATTTTAAGTAAGTGTAACTATTCAGTGTGATATTTGGTTACTGGCTGCTTCCACATAAAATAATACTTTCAAGGCTAATTCATGCTGTAGCATTTCAGTATATCATTCTTTTGTGGCTAAATAATGTTCTGTTATATGGATATACCACATTTTGCTTATTCATTTATCTGTTGATGGCTATTTGCTTTGGCTACTTTTTTGGCTGCTATGTATAATTATGCTGTGAATATTTGTGTACAACTTTTTATGTGGGAATATATTTTCATTTTTCTTGAGTTTATTCCTAAGAGATAAATGTGCATTCAGATATTTTGCCTGTAAGTTATGTCATCTGTCTTTTTACTATCAAGTTGTTCTAAATTTTTATTTATTTTGGACGTAAGTCCTTTATCATAAAAATAATTTTCAAATATTTTCTCCTATTATGTGGATTGTCTTTTCATTTTCTTGATGATGCCCTTGAAGCAAAAGGGTTTTAAACTAGACAAAGTCCAGTTTATCTACTTATTCTCTTTTCATTTATACTTTTGGTGTCATATCTAAGAAATGTTTGTTTAATTCCAAGGTATGAATAGTTAATACTATGTTTACTTTTAAGAATTCTGTAGTTTAATTTCTGATATTCAAGTCTATGATCCAGTTGAATTAATTTTTTCATATTGTGTGGGGTCCAACTTCTTTCTTCTCAATGTATATATCCAGTTGTCACAGCACTATTTGTTGAAAAGACTATTCTTTTCTTGTGGTTTGTCTGAGCAATATCAAAAATTAATTAACTACAAATATAAGGATTTATTTCTAGGCATTCAATTGCTATAATAAATGAAATTATTTTCTTAATTTTCTTTTTGAAATGTTGATTGTTAGTGTATAGAATACAATTGATTTTTGCATATTGATTCTGTATCCTGTAGCTTTGCTGAACTTACTTATTAGTTTTAATGCTTGTTTGTGGATTCCTTGTGTGTGTGTGTGTGTGTGTGTGTGTGTGTGTGTGTGTGTTAGTCGTTCAGTCATGTCTGACTCTTTGCAACCTCATGGACTGTAGCCCACCAGGCTCCTCTGTCCACGTGATTCTCCAGGCAAGAATACTGGAGTGGGTCACCATTTCCTTCTCCAGGATTCATTAGAATTTTTGATATAAATAATCATGTCATCCACAAATAGAGATAGTTTCATTTTATTCTTTCTAGTTTGGATGACCTTTTTTCTTTTTTTGACTAATTGTCCTAATTAGGGCCTAGAGCAATAGATAGCAATAGTAAGAAGGCGTGCCCTTGTCTTTGATCCTAAGATTTCAGTCTTTCACTATTAAGCATGGTATTAGCCATGGGATTTTCTGAAATGCATTTTAAAGTTGAAAAGTTTCTATCTATAGTTTTTGAGTTGTTTTATTATGGAAGAATATTGAATTTTGTCCAGTCATTTAAAAGTGTGTACTGAAATGATGACATGGTTTTTGTCCTTTATTAATATGGTATGTCATCTTGATTGATCTTTTAGAAATTAAAACAACCTGTATTTCTGGAGCCTTTTGTTGCTCAGTCACTAAGTCGTGTCTCTTGTGACTCCGCGGACGGCAGCACCCCAGGCTTCCCTATCCTTCACTATCCCCCAGAGTTTGCTCAGATTCATGTCCGTTGAGTCGAACCATCTCATTCTCTGCCACCCTCTTCTCCTTTTGCCTTCAGTCTTTCCCAGTATCAGGGTCTTTTCCAATGAGTCAGCTGTCTTTGGGTCAGGTCACATAGAGACAAGCCCTGTGAACGGGTATTCCAGGGAGCTTCCAGGCAAATCAAATAGTAATAATTCTCTGAGAATGGGGCTTTTGGGAGATTCCTAAACTCTGCCTTTTCTAGATTGTGCATTTCGCAGCTACCTTGATTGAGTCTGTGGTTTGGGAAGGAAAAAGATAGCTATATGGCATGTTAAAATGCCACAAAGCTGCTTACTATTGTTACTGAGGTTCAGCTGTTTTCCTTCAACAAAAACTCTTCAGATTATTGCAAGCTTTTGGTTAATATCTAGCATTCTGCAAAGGTTGATTTTGACAATTGTTTCAGTGTTCTCCTTGCTTGGATAGAGGAGTGGATTTTCAGAGGTTTCTGCCTTGCCATTCTGGAAGTAATCTTTTTTATAATTTCCTCTTATCTCTCTGGCTTCTCTTAGGAACTTTGAAGGCATTCTTCTTAATATGCCTGACCCATTACTATTTGTTTGTATTTTAGAGTTCTGTGTTGGATTCTTCTTCCTCCTCTCACATCTTTCATCACTTCCTCAGATGTCCTGAGCCATTGCTGTGGTTTCACTTAGCATCTCCATGCTGGCAGCGTCACATTCTTAACCCCAACTCCAACACTTGTACTGAGCAGCACCCCCATGCCTCTAACTTTCTATCAATGTTTTGGAAGGGCTATAGACATCTCAAACACAATCTGTCCCAAACTAAATGCATCGCTAACCATTTTCTCCCACCTCATCTCTGTTACTACTACAGACACAGCCAAGAAAATCGAGTCATCCTTGACACCTTCCTTTCTTTAACCCTTCCGGCAAAGCAAATGATCTTTTTATCTGGTAATCCCATTGTCAGGCTTCTTGGTCATGTTACCTCCTTTCTGGCTCCTTGTTGCCTTTAGAATTGAGTCCGAGTGCCTTCCTGGGGTCTACAGAGAACTTCAGGATTTGGAATTCTGTCATCCTCTCTAGTATCATTTCTTCTTATTCTCCCAGGCAGCTTAAATTTTTCTCCCATTGTATTTTACACAGGCTATTGCAAGAGAAACCCTTTGTGCTCTCACTAATTCTCACTTTTTTTTTTGGCTTACGCTACCTTGAGTTGAATTCTATTACTTGTAATCACAGTATCTTATATAATGTGCTAAGCTTCTCAGGGTAGCTACAGCATGTTACCTAGCTTTACTTCTTCGAACTTCACTCATCAATGTATCTACACTCTTATTCAGCTGATCAGATTGCTCTGATACCCAGTATTGGCCATGCTTTCTGTCCATCTTCCTGACAGATTTTACCAGCAAAACTCTTTAATCCCTGCTTATAGTATGCTGAGAGATCGGTACCACCCATTATTTCAACCCCTGAAGAGAGAGTTTCTGTTTCTTTTTATTCCTCTCCTCTCAAATAGAATTCCCCTTCTCTTTGCTTATCTCAGGATAAGGGGAAAAAATTAATATTTACTAGCTAAAATGTATATCTAGTATATGAAATATATTGTCCTTGAGGCAAAACCCTTTTAGGTACTTTTATCTCTTCTGCATCCAATAGACTATATAACCTCTTTGAACAATTTAGAATCAAGTAGAATGGTTATTCTTTCTTCTACCTCTGGGGGAGTTTAGATCCTGGGTTCCTTCTTTGTTTAAATCCATGTGAAGCAGTCATGGAGGCGTCTCAAGATGTAACACACGGTGGGTCTGGGTCTGACCAGCATGTGCTGTGACCTTCCTTTCCTTCTACTTGCTGGTTTCTGACCTTGACACCATCCTCCAACCACTTAATCTCAGTTTCTTTCTTTTTTTTTAATATCTTTAAAATGGGGGCAAATTCAGTCCAAATTCCAAATGATTGGTAGAGCTAATTGTGTGAATGGATGTGAAAAGTCCAGCCTTGGATCTTGTCAATGGTAGCCACTCAATAGATGGCTGCTCAGCTTACTAGCATTATCATGACTACCCGGCCTGCACCCTCTGTTCTGTTAACAGATTTCAGCCCTCTAATCTTTTGTTTCTTCATCCTAATCCTTCATTTCCTCTGACTGTTCCTTTTTGGTTCTGAGCAAACAGGCCACTTGTATCTGGATCTGGCAGACTCTGAAATCTCTGCTTGGCTTTGTCAGGCAAGTTCAGGCATGTACAGACATGTCCACAAGTTTCTCAGAAGGTTGACTTTGCCAAAGCCAGAGCATCACTCCCCCTCCCTTCCCACTGGGTTCGGTGCTCCAAACCATGGGACATCATTCTGTGCTTTCGAAACTCCAATATTTACACAGAGTCTGTGTCTCTGATTTACCCGGTGTCCAGCTGCTGATACTTATCTTGAAATTTCTAAGTGCAAGACTGCAATCAAAGTGTCAGGGCACAGAAATGAACAAATAAAGATGTTTGGGGACTGCCTCCTTTTCTCATGCGATTTGCAAATTTTTCTTGGCTTGCATAATCGGAGATGGCTGGGACCATGGGCCCCTTCATTCCTTGGCCCAGTGGTACAGCACATGGCAATGCTACAAATACAGGAGCTGGATATGCAGGAGGGGGCCTCACCCCTGCTAGGAAAGCGTCCACCTCTGTGCCTCCCAGACAGCGGTGACGCATTCAGACAAGCTGGACAAAGAACGTACAGTCTACATTCCCTGGCCTTTGAAGGGAAGATGTTGCAATGTACAGGCAATTGGAGTGTTTGCCTAATTCATCAAAACATTCACATTTGCTAGTAATACAATGCATCTATGATGAGAAGGACCCAGGGGGAGCTCTGTGGATTAAGGGTAGAATGGCTCATGTCTCTTAATTTCTACCATTCGGTTCAGCTTTGAAGCAGCCTTCCCTTCATTCAAAAAAGTGTTGCAGTGTTGTTTAAAAGGCATGGGACTTTGGAACCAGATGGATCTGTGGCTCAGACGTGCTAGTTGTGGGATTTTGGGCAATATACGCTTCCTAAATTCTCTTCTCTCATCTGGAAAGTAAAGGCAGTAGTGCCTTAGCAGGGGAGCAGACACAGCGAGTGCTACGAATGAGCTTTTATCATTCACTTGCCTTTTTAAGTACCTACCGTGTACCAAGCATTCTGCTGGGCCCATAGCTTTCTTTTTCCACCTTAGAGATGATTGAAAATCTGAATGACGGTTGGGAAACAAGGAAGCATGTTTCAAAAGAGAAAAAGAAGACTTGAGTTTCATGCCAGTATTACCTCTGACTAATCTCCATGGTCTTAGATGACAGACTTCTCTCTAAACCTCAGTTGCCTCTGCTGTAAAGCAAATTGATTATTCCTACTCTTAAAGCCAATGGGACAATGTAACAACAACAACCACCACATTATTATTAGAACTAGTGTTAGTACAGAGCTTGTTATTTTCCTTCCTAAGCTGTTTTAATTCACTGCTTGATTTCAACATTACAGCGTCTCTGTGAAGACTTGTTATACAGCTTTTACAAATGCAAGGACCGAGGGACACAGGATTTAAATGGCTTGTCCACAGGTAACAATCAGAAAGCAGCTGGTCTGGCTCCAAAGTCTTTTCTTTCAGTTGTCATATTTTGTATTAGGTAGACTCTAAAACCCTTTATAAATTCGGAGATTTAGGAGAAGGAAATGGCAACCCACTCCAGTGTTCTTGCCTGGAGAATCCCAGGGACGGGGGAACCTGGTGGGCTGCCGTCTGTGGGGTCGCACAGAGTCGGACACGACTGAAGTGACTTAGCAGCAGCAGCAACAGCAGCGAAACTACCGGCTCTAGACGGTGAACATCTGTGGCTGCAACACTCTAGAAAGAGAAGGAATCAGGCGTTGTGGACCTCCTCATGGAAGAGCACACACTTCTCATAAAACCGTTTGCTAAGAAATCAAACTTGAATCTGGTCCCTCCTCTAGGCCAAACCAGCAGTTCAGGAAGTTCGAAGAACAAAGAAACACCTTTAACGACAACATGGAGGTGTAATTAGCGGAAGTCAGGCTGTTGGAATTTGTACAAGACAAATGATTCGGTTTCCTTAACAAGTAATTTGCAAGATAAAAAGAAAAAGGAAGGAAGGAGGACTTCCTTGGTGGTCCAGTGGCTGAGAAGGCATGCTGGGGGCCTGGATTCGACTCCTGTTCAGGGAACCAGATCCCACATGCCGCAACTAACACCCAGGGCAGTCAAATAAATAAACAAATATTTAAGAAAGAATGGAAGAAAGAAGAAAGGCGGAAAGAAAGCAGGTGTTTATAAATTAAACGAGCCTGACAAGCCAAGATGTGCATCAGTTGGAAAGGCTGGGCTTTATCTGGAGCTTGATCCAAACAAGCAAACTGGAAGAGCCAATCAAAAGCATTAGCTTTGTTCTTGATGCTTCAAAGTATTTTCTTAAAAATAAGTTTATTCTCTGTAAACCTTAGTTTCCCCATCTATGTAATAAGATAGTAAACATAGTCTCAAAAAAAAAAAAAATCAGAGACTTCTTATTACCACTCTGGAAAAGTCTATCTAGTGAACTACATTTTGCTTCTGTCATTGCAGGATCCAACATGCTTCTTTTCAAGCAAACTGAAACAATTGCTCTCCAGTGTATTTTCACCAACATGTTTACGTGTGGAAACATTGAAATAGTTTACAGTCAACATATATATATACATCTACCATCTAGATTCTACAACAAGGGTTTCACTACACTTGCCTTATCACATACATATCTAGCCATCTGTAGACCTCTCTCCCTCTGCAGTCCATCTGGTTCCTGATACATTTTGAAATGATTTGTAGTCATCACTGCAACTTTACTCAGATTCTCCAGTATGCATCAGTTCAGTTCAGTTGCTCAGTCATGTCCAACTCTTTGCGACCCCATGAATTGCAGCACGCCAGGCCTCTCTGTCCATCACCAGCTCCCAGAGTTCACTCAGACTCATGTCCACCGAGTCAGTGATGCCATCCAACCATCTCATCCTCTGTCATCCCCTTCTCCTCCTGCCCCCAATCCCTCCTAGCATCAGAGTCTTTTCCAATGAGTCAACTCTTCTCATGAGGTGGCCAAAATACTGGAGT
>SJYF01000270.1:7645489-7658101 GCA_006410515.1 Procapra przewalskii | reverse complement strand
TTTCAGCTTTAGCATCATTCCTTCCAAAGAAATCCCAGGGCTGATCTCCTTCAGAATGGACTGGTTGGATCTCCTTGCAGTCCCAGGGACTCTCAAGAGTCTTCTTCAACTGCCATTTTTCAAAACTTAATATACTTTATGACTTTTCTTTTCCAAACTGTGTTTTAGGTTCCATAGGTGGGAAGGCTATTCAGGAACCTGAGAAAAATCATTACGCTGACGTCAAACCATGGGATAGTTTCCTTTTCACAATATTATTGTATCATTGTTGTTGTTGTGACAGCTATCGTTGATTTTCACACCTGCATTTGTAACACTGAGGGCCAGTCTGCTCTGGGGCTGCTTTCTTCCCTGCTCAGACCTTCCACTTCATCCCAGACATAGTGACTCCTGCTCAGTTTTTCCCGCTCCCACCCTCACCCTCTTGTGCCCAGATCCAACCACAGTTTGCTCTCTGCCAGACCTCCATATATCCAGTGGCATTCCAGTGCTGCCACAGCATTCCACATGGCATCCAAGTATCTGTCTGACCCAGCCAATTATTACAATAACACCTTATACTTAGTCAGCGCTGGTTCATTATTGCATTCAGTAAGTATTTATCAAAAGCCAATTTAACCAGGTGACCAGGGGAGGGAGAGGCAGAGAGTGGGCCGTGGGCACAGAGTAACAAGGGAATTAAATCAATCAGCACACAGTTATTGCATGACTTCTGTGTACACAGAATCACCATCAAAGAGTTTATCGTCAAGTTGAAGGAAGAAAAAACAAAAGCTCAAGAAATAATTGGAGACCAGCTATAGACAGAGAAGCAAGCAAAAGGTGTAAGCAATCATGTAGGTCTTTGAGTGTGAATATCTGCCAAAGAGATGTAGAATAAGGATTTGACTGGGATTTCTGGAGAGAAATGAGGCTGTAAATACATACTGGGTACACCCTGGGCCATGCACTATTGGAGGGGTAAAAGAAGGCTTTTTTGAATAGGGATAAGAAATGTGTTGGGCAATCGTTAAAATATCTTAGAATGTGTAGAGGAGTTGAATGATAACGTCAAGTACTTAGAGCTGGAGGGACTTGCCACGAGGATAGATTCTATGGAATTAAAAGATGACTGTGTTGCAGCACCAAGACTGCTTCAAGAACCGTCGGGGCTGAAATTGTCTGGCAACATATTAGATTAGAAGTGCTGAAGACAAAGCTGAGGGCTGCTGTTGAACCTGGCCCTTGACCGGCACAGCCTTCAGCACGCATGATTGCTTTGAGTGAATAATTTTTAAAAGAAAGAATAAAGCATCCTTTAGAGCAAATTATTTTTTGAATTAATGTGTGCTTTCTTTCAGCAAGTTAAAAACCTACCTCATTGCACCAGTCCCAGACACACAACGTGGAGAGCGGAGTGCAGACTGGATTTTGTGTGTGTATTAAAGTTGTTCAGTCATGTCCAGCTCTTTACTACCCCATGGACTATAGAGTCCATGAATTCTCCTGGCAAGAATACTGGGGTGGGTTGCCTTTTCCTTCTCCAAGGGATCTTCCTAACTCAGGGATCAAACCCGGCTCTCTCACATTGCAGACGGATTCTTTCCAAGCTGAGCCACCAGGGAAACCCACTTGGATTTTGGCTCCCACTAATACTCACCTTCTCAGCCATGATAGCCCTGTCCATGTTTCCAAACAACATGACTAGGAGAGAAGAGAGAGAAATTTATCCTGATAGCCCAAAAAAGTGGGCTTCCCTGGTGGCTCAGTGGTAAAGAATCTGTCTGCCAAGCGGCAGATAAAAGTTCAATTCCTGGGTCATGAAGATCCCCTGGAGAAAGAAATGGCAACCCACTCCAGAATTCTTGCTCAGGAAATCCTATGGACAGAGGAGCCTGGTGGGCTACAGTCCATGGGGTTGTGAAGAGTCGGACGTGACTGAGCAACTGCACAAAAACAAAGGAATATCACCACCAAAAAAGGAGTCAGTCGGTCCCATCAGGGGTATTCAGGGAGTGAAAACGCCTCTCTGGGTGGTTGTGGAGCTAGATGAAGGTATGAGAAAACCTCCAGTGCCCTCTCCATCTCTAGGGTTTGGGAGCTGAGACTGTATTCTGTGGTAACCTCAGTTTCCCCCACGTTGCACTATCCTTTGTAGATAAACAGAGTCACATTAATCCCTCCATTCAGTTCAGTCGCTCAGTCATGTCAGATTCTTTGCGACCCTATGGACTGCAGCACACCAGGCTTCCCTGTCCATCACCAACTCCTGGAGCTTGCTGAAACTCATGTCCATCGAGTCAGAGATGCCATCCAACCATCTCATCCTCTGTAGTCCCCTTCTCCTCCTGACTTCAGTCTTTCCCAGCATCAGGGTCTTTTCCAGTGAGCTGGCTCTTCGCCTCAGGTGGCCAAAGTATTGGAGCTTCAGCATCAGTCCTAATGAATATTCAGGACTGATTTCCTTTAGGATGGACTGGTTGTATCTCCTTGCAGTCCAGGAGACTCTCAAGAGTCTTCTCCAACACCACAGTTCAAAAGCATCAATTCTTGGGCACTCAGCATTCTTTTGGCCCATCTTTCTCACCCATACGTGACCACTGGCTTTGGCTAGACAGACCTTTGTCGGTGAAGTGTCATCCAGCCCTTCCTGTAACTTCCCAGCACCCCTCTTTTATGCTGGAAGTTGATGAATCCACTTGGAGAGGGGATCTTTGCACTTCCAAGGGTTCTGTTGTATGAACGTGGTCCTGGGACTGGAACTTTCAGATGCTCTGCATTTTCAGACATCTTTAAAAGGCCCAGATTTGACTATGATCTCCCCCCAGAGTGACGAAGAGCATATTTGCACCCATTCTGTGCCATGTTTCATCTCCTGGGCACTGCGGATGCCCTCTTTGTACTTTTGTGCCTCCCAGAATCTTTGAATAAATAGCTCCTTCAATTTTAGTCCCTGGACCATGCCAGACACATCATAGGCACCGAGTTGTTCTCACCATTCCTCTTTCCCTGCAGCCTTCTCCATTCCACCCCCTCTATCCAGTGCAAACTACACATATAAATAAACATGCACCCAGCCAGCTCTCCAGACATGTATGAACCCCAGTGTCAGTCTCAGCTTGGGCTCATATTGCTACATAGTAAATCTATCATGAGTATTTGTGAAATCCTCAGAGGATGTCCAACTGAACTGAGTTCTTGGGATACATTTTAGATGGAAAATCATTGGACCCTGCTGTGTAGAAATGCAGTCAAATAAGGACAAGTTTACTTTTGAAACATAACTTTGAGGGTTTTTTTTTGTTGTTGTTGTTGTTATACAAAATAAAACAGTCTCATTTTAAACATTTAAAAATACAAACAACCATGAAAGAAAAATAATGACTGAAAAATCTCACTATCCAAGATAAGATATCTGCTAATTTTTTATTTGTATCATTCCAGGACTTTTCATAATTTTTTTTAACTAGGTTAGAAGTTTGAGAAGTACAAGTTATTTCTAACATTTTGCCATTGCCAATCATGAACGTTCTTATAATGGTATCTTTGTGGAGATCCATGATTATTACCTTAGAATAAATTTCCAGAAGTGAAATTAGTGCCACAGACCTCCGTGGTAGAGCATCTGGCAAGTTACGCCAGCTCTGACATCAAATTTATCCCAAATCCCAGAGCTGTTCACCAGTTCCATCTCTTCTGTTTCACTCCATGTCCCCGTACAGCTGGTCCCCTTCCCCCTAACCCATCTCCCCAGGCCATCACCCTAGAACAGCTCCCCTCAGTGAACCACTCTAGTTCACCTGCCCCTAACCCACCAGGCTAGTGTGTCTGCCCCTGGGCCGTCTCCCTAGAACAGCTCTCCCGAGGCCATCAGTCTAGATCAGCTCCCCCTAGCGCCTCGCTCGAGTTGACCTGCCCCCAGAATCCATCACCCTAGTCTGTCTGTCCTTGGTCCATTACCCTAGAACATCTCCTCCTGGTCCATCCCCTCAATTTTATTCCCCTCTGTTCCATCAACCTGGTCTATCTCCTCCTTAGTCCATCACTCCAGAGTATCTCCCCCTAATTCATCCCCCCAGTTCCCCTGCTCCCTAACCCATCATCCTAGTCCATCTTCCCCTAGTCCAGGCCCCCTCACAGTCCAGCACCCTCATCTGTCTCTCCCTAGTCCGTCTCCCCAGAACATCCCTTCTTGTCCATCACCCTAGTCTATCATTTTTCCTCTTTCTGCTATAGTTTGATACTTGGTTTCCCCGTTTCTGCTTTGAGCACTTTAGATTTTTCCCCTCAGAGTAAGAATCTTATGAATGTAAAGGCAGATCATGGTGATCTCTGTACCTAGAGCACTTGGGATCCAGTCCCAATCAGGGCTTTCAAAGCTTCTAAGTTCTCTGAGGTCTGTGTCTACCTGTTTCTACAGGGTCCTACCTGTGTCTCCAGCTGCTCCTTGCTACCCTCTCCTCTCCAGCTTAGTTGCCCCTCCCACTGTTCCCTGAATGCAACATTCCTGCCTCAAGACTCTTTGCTCTTCCAGAAACTCTTCATCCAGGTCTTTCTAGGAGCCTCTCCATTAATTCACTCCAAAATAGTTTACCACCCATCACTCTCTTTCCTCCTGCACTTCCAGACTCACCCTGTCAACACCTTGCTTTATTTTCACCACAGCATAAGTCCTCTTATCTTAGTATAAATGTACTTTCCTATCATCCCACACTAGAATTTTTACTTTCATAAATCCTTCATCACTGTGCTCCAAAAAAAACTAGAAATACCTGCATTCTTAGATGTTCAATAAGTAAACATGATTGTATAGATGAAAGAATGAATGGATTCTATTTAAGTGTATGTATGAAGTTAAAACTTTGGATGCCCATTGCCAAATTGACCTTCAAAAAAAAAAGTATATCTTACCTCTGCTCTCACTAACTGAAAATTAAAGGGGATAGTTTTAACTTGATGTACCCAGATTATTTTTATATTTATTTTCTTAACATCTCCATGAAATAATGTTCTTAAAAGTATTATTGGTTAGGAAAGAAGTATGTCAGATATTTCATCTTGCTATAACCTTCCCAAGAAAATGACTCCAAATAAGTGTAATGTAAAACTTCTGAAGAATAAGCAGATTTCCCCCATAACTGATCTTCCTTCTTTAGGCTTGTGAAGTATTTGTGCATAAAGGGGACAAATGAAAAGTGAAAAGGGTCGAAGTGGATAAAGCTTAAGAGAGTCTGTTATATAAGAAAACTCTAGAATCAGACCTATCTGAATTCAAATTCTAGGGCCACCATTTACTCACTGAACAACCAGGAAAATTTCTACATCCTTGTCATATTGGTGACTTCAGCTGTTCATTATGAAACCTTGAGGCGAAAGGACATCATGAAGTGCAGGAACTGTCCTCTAGCATGCGAAGAGTCGTTTTTGTGAAGAAAGGATATTCCTTTAGGAAAGAACTGAAGTTGCAGCTTAACAGACCCTGGGCACTGCAGGAACGAGATCTGTCCAGCGGATGATGAGAGGTGTCATGAAGCAGCGCACCCCTGCAGTCCTCGAAAAAAGGCCCAGATGACACTCATGGGGAAACTTTGACTCTGGATAATGTCACCTCTGATCTGCCCTTCATGCTTGAAGTTCCTCTGTCAATGCCTCTCTCTGTTTTGCTTGTCAATGCCATAGGCATTTTAAGGACGAATTTTCCTGTGGTTTCTATGGCCATGCCTCTCTGTTTCCTTCTCCCCTGATACAGAAACTTGGCATTGGGCACTCATGGGCAATTATGAGAGAAAGTGTACCCCAACATTCTTAGTATCTTTGTTGACAAGGAGTGTGAACTTGCCAGTTTCTATAGAAAACTCTTTACTAATTTGCAGCTTGAAAGTCTATTTTTGTCAGCAAATTACAGTAAGAATTAAATAACTTCTTCTATTATGACACTTGCTAAGGAGATCCAACCCATTGTCCACTCTTTCTTCTTCTTTAACACCTTCCCTTGTGTAGTACTGAAGTCAGAGAGCTAGACAGTTCACTAGTTGAACGCTTAACAGAAATAGAGGACTTACGGGTATTTTCCCATTGAATTGTAGTTTTGCGTTGTCTCCAGAATGGCTTACGTATATCTACACATAAGCCTTACATTAAAACATCACCAGATTTTACCTAGCCTTCTCAACCAAAACACGTGCTATATAGCTCCAGCCCCTATAAAACTGTTGCTTACTGAGTGTCCTTGAGTAAGTTGACTCTCTTGATCTCCAAGAATCATGATTAAGAGTTTAGGCTTTTTTTTTTTTGATGCTTTCTAAAAATATTTTAACGTTATTGGGTAGAGCTCATTTGCCATGTCATGTCAGTTTCAGGTGTAGAGCAAAATGATTCCTTTATATATGTACATAGATTTATTCTTTTTTAGATTATTTTCTCATGTAGGTTATCACAGAATATTGTATAAAGTTTGCCATGCTATACAGTAGATCCTTTTGGTTATCTCTCTTATATATAGTAGCATATGTGTGTTCCTCTGAGCTCCTAATTTATCCCACATCCTTCTCTCATGCTTTCCTTTCGGTAACCATAAGTCTGTTTTCAATACCTGTAAGTCTATTTCTGTTTTGTAAATAAGTTCACTTGTATCTTTAACCATTTTTAAAATTAGATTCTACATATGAATGACATCACATGATATTTGTCTTTCTCTAAGAGTGCAGACTTCGAATTCCACTGACCTGAGTCAAAATCCTGTCTCTACCATGCACTAGTATTGTGACCTCGAATGATTTTTTTAAGCTTTTACTGTCTGAATTTCTTTCATCCCTAAGATGACTTTTTTGCAGTAAGTATTTATTCTTCATAAATGCATCATGACCGTTAATTGCGATACCATTATATATATAATGCTTAATTAAGTGTTGATGACCACATTACAAGAGCTCAATAAATGTTCCATTATCATAATAATTAGATAAACATGTCCTAGACCTAGAGAAGTATTTTGTAAATAAGCTGCTGCTGCTGCTAAGTCGCTTCAGTCGTGTCCGACTCTGTGCGACCCCATAGACAGCAGCCCACCAGGCTACCCCATCCCTGGGATTCTCCAGGCAAGAACACTGGAGTGGGTTGCCATTTCCTTCTCTAGTGCATGAAAGTGAAAAGTGAAAGTGAAGTCGCTCAGTTGTGTCCGACTCCTAGAGACCCCATGGACTGCAGCCCACCAGGCTCCTCCATCCATGGGATTTGCCAGGCAAGAGTGCTGGAGTGGGGTGCCACTGCCTTCTCTGTCTGTAAATAAGCTGCTGCTGCTGATGCTGCTAAGTCACTTCAGTCGTGTCCGACTCTGTGCGACCCCAGAGATCGCAGCCCACCAGGCTCCCCCATCCCTGGGATTCTCCAGGCAAGAACACTGGAGTAGGTTGCCATTTCCTTCTCCAATGCATGAAAGTGAAAAGTGAAAGTGACTTCGCTCAGTCATGTCCAACTCTTATCTACCCCGTGGACTACAGCCCACCAGGCTCCTCCGCCCATGGGATTTTCCAGACAAGGGTACTAGAGTGGAGCGCCATTGAGCTAGTGTCCTCAATTCTACATCGTTAGTTGACTCCTTGCTACAACATTGCTGTTTTCCCCATCACCCTAGCCAGAAATGTGTATTCGTGAGCAAGGGGTCGTCAGAGTCCTCTCGGGAGTCAGGCCTGGCACAGATTGTTTCGGGTGTGCCTCTTCCTCACATAGTTCTTACAATGTGCAGAATCATCTTGGAGTTCTTCCTGAAACCCCTCTCCCAGCCAACAAGTGACTAAATTCAATTGATTCTGCTGCCTGCCTACCTCTTAGTTCCACCTGCTCCTCTCTATCTCACTCCAAGTCTTCAGTTCTAGTTTCAGCATCTCTTGCCTGTATTACCATGGCAGCAGCTTCACTATTTTGCTCCATTCCAGCCTCACTCTCCTGCCAGCTCCTCCCCACAGTCAGGCTCAGATGCATCATTCATAAACAAGTCTCAGCCTGCTCAGAACAAAAGTCAGAGTCCTTGACATCTCATATGAGGCCTTTCATCATTTGATTCTGTAGTGTTGACCTCTAGCCTAACTTTTTGGCCACTTTCCTACACAGGCAGGCTCTGACCCAAAAAGCAACTTAAAATGACCCGAATATGCATTTGCTCTTCCAAATTTTGGTGTTTCCGAACCTTGTGTATGCAGTTTGCTCTTTTCAGAAGGCCCTTCCCCTTGCCTACTGGGAAAACTCACTCTTCAATATTTATTTCAGATGTCACCTCTACTGTGACCTAGTCTCAGAGAGCTAATTGCTTCCTTTTCAAAACTATCTTTGCACCCCAAGATTACTGCCCTTTTTTCTCTTAATTACTCATCAGTTTTCATATCAGATGTCACCTTCTCAGAGAAGGCTTTCTTGACCACTCTCTACCCCCAAAGAATCCCAAGGCCATGAATTTCTGTACTAAATTATTTCTCCTATGACTTCCTCAGAGAAGGAAATGGCAGTCCACTCCGTTACTCTTGCCTGGAGAATCCCATGGACAGAGGAGCCTGGCGGGCTGCTGTCCATAGGGTCGCACAGAATTGCACACAACTGAAGCATCTTAGGAGCAGCGGCGGCCTGGCTTCCCGGCTGTTTACAAATATCGTTCATTCCATCTTATGGCCAGACTTTTGTGAAACAAACACATAATTATAAAACTAAAAACAATAGCTTTTCTCTTGCTACAAATTAAGAAAAATTATGTATTTTTTTCATACAAAAACAGAGCAACATTTTCACCATCTCAAGGAAACGTTGGACTAAAAGCATGCTAACTATTCAAACCTTTAAATGTTCCACGTTTTACTCCTATGTTAAGACAGATCCCTGGACTGTATTCTTAGGGCTCCTTAAAGAATTGCCATTTGGAATCATGATTTAGCATGATTCTGCCAGCATTCATCCATGCTGTTGCTATTATAAAAAAACAGATGTTTGCGGAACATCTTTTGGACTCTGGATCAAAGTGCTACTGAGAGCATCTTCCAGTGCATTGCTCAGTGTCTTTTGTGAGAAGCTCATCTCAGAAGTAGAATCCAGGCCACCATATGTATCTAGGTTTTCTTCTGTTAAATGCCAAGAGGTTGATACTCACCCTGTTTCTTTCCTTGCTTAGGCTTCCAGGAGCCTCAGTACTCATTGCGACAGTCAACTGCTGCAACTTAATCAAGATTTTTTAGAATATACTTTTATTTTTTATTTTCATTACCACCCTCCTCTGCCTCTTGTCTAGCTTTTTAAAATGTGACTTTTCCCACCTACTAGAAGAATTTATGGCAAAGAGAGCTGTGTGGTAGTGAAAGAGGCATGCATTTTAAAGTCATATGGTGCTGAGTTTCAAGGCTGGCTCTGTTGGTTATTAGATGTATACCTTTAATTTCCTCTGTTCTTAGTCATCTAAACTTGAAAACCAAAATATCATGCCAAGTATGGTTATAAATATATATACACACCTACACACACACACACACAAACATAGCACACACACACACACACACACACACACACACACACATATGCATACTTACTACAGTCCTTGAGATTCAAGAGTCTTTTTCAGTCATATTTGTTCCTCCCAAAACCCTATTGGAAAATGGAGAATAAATGCATGATGGATGATGAAATGGAGAATAACAAGATTGCCCGTGATCACATTTATAACAGATGAGAAGAGCTTGATCTTGGATGGCTTCATAGAGGAAATAAAATGCTGGAGTTGAAATGATGCAGAGGGTTTACACATATGAAGACTGCCAAGAGGAATCTCTAGATGGGTGAAACTTCAGTGGAAAAGAGTGAATTGGGAAAAAACAAACAAACAAAGAGGCCGGCTTCACAGCAAATTTATTAACAAAAGCACCAGAGCAAAATTTCTGAAATTCACAAAGTTCCTGTTTATATAACTGAGAGTCATTAAACATAGAATGAAGAGCTGATTTCTTAGAATATTAGAGGGAGAAACAAGGGTAATACTTGGAGCATTCCTCCCCCTCTTCAAAGTTTAAACAACTGATGCTGTATAAACCATAAGCAGAAGTATCTATAGGGACCTCACAATCATCCGTTCATTCTTCAGAAGCCAAGACATAGATTCAGAGAGTCAGAGAGCAGAGGAGCTGGATTGGGTTCTCAGCATGAACGCGGGCAGCACATCTGAAGAAGGGAAGAGAGAGGCTCAAAAATCTCAGAAGAAGACAGAAGTAGAATAGGGACAAGGATTAGAGTTCCCTGACTCTCAGTCCTCCCTGGGACACCTGCTTTGTCCACCGGGGCCTCTCCATCTTCAGGGCGCTGCAGTCTATCCTATCCCATCTGAGTGTGTGAAAGGGAAGCTTGTTTAAGGAAAGCATACTTTTATCTTCCACCTCTTGAATCTTGATCCATAGGAGTAGCGAATTTTGTGATGGTCAGTGAGGCTGAAAAGATGTGCATCAGGCTTAGAGCAGGCTTCTTGCTCTTGCATAGGACTACCTCTGAAATACCACAGAAAGAGTGTCTTGAGAGTCTGTTGCGAGGTTGCCAACTCAGTGTTTGCATTCAGATGAATCTCACGCAACACTTCAAATGGCCTTCAGTTCAGTATCCAAACATTTGGTTTCTTATCTATGCTAATTCCAAATTCTCTACAGTTGCTGAAAGTTTATTGTGGATAAATGCATACTTGGCTGGAAAAGTCACAAATGAGGTAGGTTTCACTTGTTGAGTGGGGCTGGGACTTGCCTTCCAAAATGTATGTAAGAAAACAATTGTTTAAGTAGAATGAAGAGAAACAATAACTGGAAATATATATACATATTTTATAAATATATAAATTTATATAAATGTATATATATATTTATTTTAATGTTCTGGCAAGGATATAAAGATACTCTATTCTGGAAATGAATAATAAATAGGCAGAGTAGACAGCTGCTTTCTAGTGGAATGTGTTGAGGAATGAGTGACGCTTCTGATGCTAAATTCTTACATACCATGAGGGAAGGTCACATAGATTGGTAATGTCTGCCAGGAGCATGGAAGATGCTGGTAGCAGCACATGTCAGACATAAACCATTGACAATCTGATCTAATGGAAACACACTGTCATGTCAGAAAGTAGTGGTGACGAGGCAGGAGTCATCCAGGTGCCAAGCCTAGATTTCTTGGCTTCTCTTATGTGACTTTTTATCATGCTAGGATGACTTCAGACCTGCTGTTTTCTAGTCTGATAGAGAAGAAGCTCTGCCCATCAGTTTATCCCTGTGTTTGTTTTATTTTTCTTTAATTTGAAGCTGAAAGAGAACTATTAGTGAAGTAAGGTTTCTTCCCATTAAAAAAACCTTCTCAGATGGGGCCCCTAGACCTCCATGTGGCCTTGTCACGGCATCTCAGCACTGGCCACTCCCCTGGGAGAACTTTCGGATTCCTCACTGATGTTCTCGAGTTAGAAGGAAAAGCCCAGCCTCGTCTGCAAAGAGAGTAAACAAGATCCAGATTTTTACTCATCTGTGGGGATGTGGGTAGCTGATTTTTTCCTTGAGCCTGCCTGGTTCTATATTACATAAAGGAGGACTTCAGAAGACCCCGCCTTAGTGCAGGAAGAATCAGACATGCTTGCAAGCATGTGGGAAAAGGCTGGAGCAGACGTGAGCAGTGTTGGACAGATGTTTTGAGGAGGGGTGGTTCAGAAACAGTGCTCTCTCCTCCATTTTCTAGTGCTTCCAGCTGATCCCACCCAAACAAACCCTTCTTAGTATGTCAGGGCCGCAGAGGGACAGACAGCTCCCCATTCAGTCTCTCACTCCCTATTTTTTCCTTGGTAGACTCTGGACCAAGTGGCTTTGAGCTTTCTCCCTCTAATTCATAGCATACTTTAGGTTTCTGGGGAAACACACATCTCCACAAACATGTGTGGGCAGAAATAAACATCTAATACAAAAAGCACAAATACTGAATAGCTGGGATTTTGACTCCAACTTCTAGGATCCATTGTGTTTTCTAAGAAGGGAAGCCTAGTGTCACTGGATCTGAATAGAAGCCTATCCTAGAAGTTTAGAACACAACATTCAGACAGCCAGGACTGAGCAGCCCAGGGATGTGCCAGACAGGTTGGACTTGACTTTGGAAGATCTGAACACTGACGGTGTCCAGCTGTCTGCTATCCCCGTGTCTGTCTGTTTCTGTGTGTCTCTGTCTTTCTCCCCTATACACGCAGGTACATGGTGCATGTCCTTAGGAAATTGTCATCTTCTCTGGGTCTGAGTTCCTCCTCTGTGAATGTTTTCTCATCTCCAGACTCCTTGTCCCGTAATCGCAGTTTCTCCTACAGAACTTTGCACTCGGTTCAGCTGTCCCATTGCTTCTGCTGCATGGGACTATGACTTTATGTTTGGTCTGCGAATGTGGGGTTGGAGAATCTGAGTTTTAAAGGCAGATTTGGATTAAAGTCCTGACTCCACTCCCTCAAGTGTATGACCTTGAGCAAGTCATCTGCCATGCAAAACATGGTGATGATATCTACTCATTAAGTTTCTTTTGAAGGCTAAAAATTAGAACACATTCAATATCTTGTAATAACCTATAATTGAAAACAACTTGGAAAAATTTATGTATATA
>SJYF01000270.1:7630290-7645459 GCA_006410515.1 Procapra przewalskii | reverse complement strand
ATATATATATATATATATAGCTGAATCACTTTGTTCTACAGCTGAAAATAATACAGTATTGTAATAAATTAACTATACTTCAATGTTGAAAAATTAAGCAATATAAAAATGCCTAGTTATGTATGGTCTTGAGATATAGTAAATTTTAGTTTCCCTTCAGTTTCCTAAATATCTAGTATAAGCCTAGCTTTTGGTTAAGTATTCCCAAAATTCCTGTTGGAAAGAAAAAATGAAAGAGTGAAAGAAGAGTTAGGGAGGAAAAGATAAAAGGAAGGAAGGGAGGAAGGGAAAGAAGGATGGAGAGAGAAAGAGAAGAGGAGAAGAGGGAAAAGAGAAAAACTGAAAGGAAGGAAGGAAGGAAAGCTGGATAGGGAGGAAGAAGGGGGGGTAGGAAACGGTGTCAACATGCGCTCTTCAACCTGTTCATCCCTAAGGGGCATCTGTGGCACACTGCTGTCTCTTCCCTTAATCCCTAGCATTGCCATTAGCATATCATAACCACTCAAGTACTGTTCACTGTCCAGGTTTTATTAATCTTTAAAATGAGGATAATGTCATGCTTCGTGTAACGCTTCTATGAGCAGCAGTTGAAATGCTCAGTAGGAGGGTCAAATACTTATAAATACAGTAAGGGTGCTGTTGACACACCTGGGCTCTGCTCTGGGTGCCAGATTTCACTGCTTGTCTCAAGTCCCTATGTGTATAGTCTCATAAATTGGAAAGTGAGGAAACTACATAGGGAGAGTGGGTGCAGACACATCTGATGATACTGTGTGTGGAAGGATGAGCAGAGGAGGGACCCCAAACTGGATTATATCATCCAGCTGGGTAGTGAGTTTGCTGAGAAAGAATGCACCATAAAAGGCGGAGGCTGGAATAACAGGAGGACTCTGGGAGCAAAAGTTGGGCAGAATGGGAACCCAGCAGCCCTGCTCTGGGACTTCCTCAAGCAGGGGAAGAAATAATCCACTCCCTTTGCAGGAGGGTGCTGCCACATACCACATAGGGTTGAGAATGTAGTATACCAGATAACTAAGTGGAGACATGTGCCAAAGAAGGTGCCAGTATAGACAACTTTGTACAAACTCCACGGTGCAGATGCTAGAGACAATGGTTTATCACATTTCTTTATGATGGATACTAGAGGTTCAAGGCAGGTAGCCAATGCTGATTAATAGACATATAAGATCAAATCAGTCAATCCTAAAGAAAATCAGTCCTGAATATTCGTTGGAAGGACTGATGCTGAAGCTAAAGCTCCAATATTTTGGCCACCTGATGCAAAGAACTGACTCATTGGGAAAGACCCTGATGCTGGGAAAGATTGAAAGCAGGAGAAAAAGGGGATGACAGAGGATGATACGGTTGAATGGAGTCACCAACTTGATGTGAATTTGAGCAAGCTCTGGGAGTTGGTGATGGACAGAGAAGTCTGGTGTGCTGCAGCCCGTGGGGTTGCAAAGAGTTGGACATGACTGAGCAACTAAACTGAAGACAGCCCTTGAAGAAGCCAAAAATTATTGTGGAAGGGAAGAGAGTGCAGGGGGAAGTGGCAGAAGAGACTGATGCTGCTTTCTGATAAGCTTCGCCATATTGGAAGCCAGATTTGCATAATTGTTTTTCCACTCTGAAGATGCTAAAGAATAGAGACGCAGAAGCATGATCTATTAACAGGACTGCTGAACTAGATGGTGTAAGTCCACTGGCCCAGAGTATATGTATTTCTCTGGGTATGGAAGCCATACATAAAATTTCATATCTCAGCCAGACCAGCTGTTTGCCTATTAGTGTGAGGAAAGAATTGTGGGTCGGGTCAGTTCAGTTGCTCAGTCATGTCCAACTCTTTGCGACCCCATGAACTGCAACATGCCAGACTTCCCAGTCCATCACCAACTCCCAGGGCTTCCTCCAACTCATGTTACTCAGTTGCTCATGTTACATCACAGTGGGGATAAAGGATGATTCCCTTCCTAGGAGAGTAGTATATTCTTTTTGGAAACATGGATCCCAGAACATTTTTCCATTCATAGGTGGTATTTGTCCAAATAAAGAAAAAATATATATATGGTATATGTATACCTTTAATTTACAATTGTATAGGTTTTCCCCATGGCATAGTGCAGTGTATATTTCTCCAGCAGGGGAATTAAAAATAAGTTTCCTCTTCCTCACCTGTTCTTCCAGAACCAGGATGACCTCAGGAATTATTTCTCATAAGAGATAATGCCTTTCTAAGTGTTTCTTACACTTCGTGAAATCCAGCCAAAGGTTGCGAGTGTGGGGGGTCTGGGAGCTAATCTCCAAATGGTGAAGAACTCAAGTCCTGAACATACACACCCGGACTCAGGTCAACCATGTGTCAAGCATCAGATACTCTCTAAAGTAAAAGTGGCCATACCTAGCTCAACACGGAAGCATTAAGGCTATGTGAAATAAACATGCAAGATAATTAGACCAGTACCTAGCAAGAGAAAGTGATGGAGAAGTCGTTAACATCAATACATATTATTAGTAGTATGGCTACTGCCAACAGACTTAGGATAGAAATTTGACAGGAGGACCTCAGGGATAATCCCACCCTACTGGAGGATGTGTGTGTGTGTTAGTTGCTCAGTCGTGTCCGACTCTCAGCAACCCCATGGACTGTAGCCCACCAAAGCTCCTCAGGCAAGAATGCTGGAGTGGGTTGCCATTTCCTTCTCCAGGGGATCTTCCCGACTCAGGGATTGAACCCAGGTATCCTGCATTACATACAGATGCTTTACTGTCTGAGCTACTAGGGAAGTCATCCATTCAATTCACAAAAATTTATGAGCTCTCAGTACTGACAAGGCATTCAGTTCATTTCAATCATTCAGTTGTGTCCAACTCTTTGTGACCCCATGGACTGCAAAACACGAGGCTTCCCTGTCCATCACCAACTCCTGGAGCTTGCTCAAACTCATGTCCATCGAGTTGGTGATGTCATCCAACCATCTCATCCTCTGTCATCCCCTTCTCCTTCCTTCAATCTTTCCCAGCATCAGGGTCTTTTCCAATGATTCAGTTCTTCGCATCAGGTGGCCAAAGTATTGGAGCTTTATAAGGATTATAAAGAGTTAGTATTGAGACTTTCTTGTTTTTTTTTTCAGAAGCTCAACATTCATAAGATAAGACAATGAACAAAACTGTCAGTGAGACAGGGCTAAGAGTAATAACACACGTGTATATTTCCAAATAGGAAAAGGAGTATGTCAAGGCTGTATATTGTCACCCTGCTTATTTAACTTATATGCAGAATACATCATGAGAAACGCTGGACTGGAAGAAACACAAGCTGGAATCAAGATTGCCAGGAGAAATATCAAACACCTCAGATATGCAGGTGATGCCACCCTTATGGCAGAAAGTGAAGAGGAACTAAAAAGCCTCTTAGTGAAAGTGAAAGAGGAGAGTGAAAAAGTTGGCTTAAAGCTCAACATTCAGAAAACGAAGATCATGGCATCTGGTCCCATCACTCCAAGGGAAACAGTGTCAGACTTTATTTTTGGGGGCTCCAAAATCATTGCAGATGGTGACTGCAACCATGAAATTAAAAGACGTTTAGTCCTTGGAAGAAAAGTTATGACCAACCTAGATAGCATACTCAAAAGCAGAGACATTACTTTGCCGACTAAGGTCCGTCTAGTCAAGGCTATAGTTTTTCCAGTGGTCATGTATGGATGTGATGGTTGGACTGTGAAGAAGGCTGAGCACCGAAAAACTGATGCTTTTGAACTGTGGTTTTGTAGAAGACTCTTGAGAGTCCCTTGGACTGCAAGGAGATCCAATCAGTCCATTCTGAAGGAGATCAACCCTGGGATTTCTTTGGAAGGAATGATGCTAAAGCTGAAACTCCAGTACTTTGGCCACCTCATGAGAAGAGATGACTCATTGGAAAAGACTTTGATGCTGGGAGGGATTGGGGGCAGGAGAAGAAGGGGATGACAGAGGATGAGATGGCTGGATGGCATCACGGACTCGATGGACTCGAGTCTGAGTGAACTCCGGGAGTTGGTGATGGACAGGGAGGCCTGGGGTGCTGCAGTTCATGGGGTCGCAAAGAGTCAGACACGACTGAGCCACTGACCTGAACCGACTGATGTTGAAAACTCCTTCGGCCCTTCAAATGAGGGGGCTATTTTACCTAAGGAAGGAATTGGAACAGACTTCAGAAAAGGGAGTTTTTCAACAACCCTGAACGGAAACATGGTGTTTGAACACACAGATGTGAGTGAAAAAGGATGCATCTTTCAATGTGAAGATGAAGGAAGAACAGAGGTTCATCGACTCCATGTGCGCGGCAGGAGGACTGAGAGATGAGGCCGAGAATGTAGGCTAGGGGCACGCGGTTAAAGGGCTTAAGATGCGCTTAACGTTTATAGGGGAAGCATCACATGCCTTTCCTTAAAAAAAAAAGAATAAAAAGTATGTATCAGGCTGTGCTGGGTCTCAGCTGTGGCACAGGGGATCTTTTCTGTTGCTGCGTGCAGATCTTGAGTTGCGGCGCACAGATTCTTCATTGCAGCATGTGAAAGTTCCCAGAGCAGGGATCAAGCCCAGGCCCCCGAACTAGACCCCCAGGAGATTCTCCTACATGCCTTTCTTGAGAGGACTGTAAATTCTCTGTAGATAAAATATTTAGCTTTGTGTCTGAATTTCTCACGATCTTAATATAAGGACTGACAAATAACACTGGGTTATTGCTTTAGCCAATAGTGAGTGAGTGGATGAACAGATGAATTAAGCAACAGCTTTGGAAAATGAATGCCCATCTGCCTTATACTCATCTGCTTGTTGGTTCATTCATTCACTCAGTATTTAGTAGGTATTAAATAAGTTGATATTTCAGGAATTTTGCAGCTTCCACTTTGTGCCTTGAACTTGACAGCAACCGTCCTCTCGCCATGAGCCCGAGAAGAACACCGTGCCTACCCTGTGGAAAGAGTATAACTCTCTATGTAGGACACTCTACCTAAGGAAGTCAGGTTTTCTAGGTGTTTTTCTTAGTCATTTCTGTTGAATCATTGAGTTGATTTTAATAAGGAGGACAGTTCTTTAAAACTTTGGATCCCCCCAAAGCCAATTTTTATGTTTCCCCAAGCGCTGAAATTGAGGCTGCTCTGCCTGGCTATTAATACTCTAATGGCACAGCGTGCCCTCTTACAGAGGGGAAGTCAGTCATTGTGCTGAGCTGATTAGAAGTGATGGCATGGAGCTTCTTCCTGAGAACGGAAGTCCTGTAACCTCAAATACCAAGGGCTATAAATCTCAGCAATATATAATGGTAATTGGTTTGAAAGGCCTAATCGACACAGAGAAAGGAAGCCAAGAGCAGAATGCTCAAAACTGGAAGCTCCAGGCCTCCGCCCCCTTCCAGAAGGAGAAGTGTCATTTTCTCCCTCGGCTGCTGGGAACAGCAATAAAGGGTTTAAAAAGCTGAGCCTCGCTAGAGGCCAGACTGGAGGCCCTGCCAGACAGCCAGTAAGGTCTAAAATGGAAGTCTATCTGCAAGCGCATTAAGCCGGGAAGCTGGTAAAAATCCGGACTCCTAGCTGGGATTTTAACCATATTAAATCAGAATCTCTGAATTTGAGCCTAAAGATTAGTCTTTTTGACAAGTTCCTGAGAGAACTTGACTCTCAGCCTCATTTCTTTTTAGCTACAAGAGGCACAGACAAGTCACTTAGCCTCTCTCAACCTCTCACCGGTTATCTGTAAAACGGGCACAAACCATCTGCCTCTCATAGCTACTATATTAGAGATATTTTTGTGATGCATTTGGAACTTCTGAATACTAACATGTGAGATCAATAATCATACCCATAGCTGGCTTGAGGTAGAACTGTTAAAGCCTCTCATGACCTTCCTTAGTCATACCCCCATAATTGCCCAGCATTCTCTACCATGAATAATGTGTTATGCAAGCCTCAGGTCCCTAAGTTACCCCTTTCCAAACAGATAGTTACATAAGTGCCCCCACCCCAGAGAAACCATGGAGTCCTCACTCCATAAATATTTATCCACTCATCATATCTGTAACGTGGAGAAGGTTGCCTAACCTATCTAAGCATCACTTTCCTGCTCTACATAGTTGTCTTCCTAACTGCACCTTTATTAATCAGGATATGTGCTCTGGGCTTAGTTGCTTAGGCATGTCTGACATTTTTGCTACTCCATTGGACTGTAGACTACCAGGCTCCTCTCTCCATGGAATTCTCTGGGAAAGAATATAGGAGTGGGTTGCCATTTCCTTCTCCAGGGGATCTTCCTGATCCAGGAATCAAACCCAAGGCTCCTGTATCTCTTGCGTTGCAGGCAGATTCTTTACCTGCTGAGCCCTTGGGAAAGTCAATGATTAGTTAGAATGAAAGTGAAAGGGACAGGTGCTCAGTCGTGTCTGACACTCTGAGACCCCAGGGACTATGCAGTCCATGGAATTCTCCAGACCAGAGTAGTAGGGAAAAGGGAAAGTGGGTAGCCTTTCCATTCTCCAGGGGATCTTCCCAATCCAGGGAATGAACTCAGGCCTCCCACATTGCAGGCAGATTCTTTACCAGCTGAACCACAAAGGAAGTCCAAGTATACTGGAGTGGGTAGCCTATCCCTTCTCCAGCAGATCTTCCCCACCCAGGAATCGAACCTGGTTCTCCTGCATTGCAGGCAGATTCTTCACCAACTGAGTTATTGGGAGAGTGGATGGTTAGAACCAGTGATGCTAAATGTTCTAATAGATAAACCTTGAAATTCCAGTGCATCCTTATTAAAGTGAAGTCAAGTGAAGTCACTCAGTCATGTCCGACTCTTTGTGACCCCATGGACTGTAGCCTACCATGCTCCTCCGTCCCTGGGATTCTCCAGGCAAGAATACTGGAGTGGGGTGCCATTTCCTTCTCCAGGAGATCTTCCCAACCCAGGGATCGAACCCGGGTCTTCCGCATTGCAGGCAGATGCTTTACCATCTGAACCACCTCAGATAAGAATTAGCCAGATTTGGAAGATTTTTATCCATGCAGATTTTCAGGAATCCAGTCTCCTTCCACTTTGTGGTTCCCATCTTCAACACATTGTTGCCAAAGTCACTGCAGAAAAAGAAGGGACCCACTGGAGACAGAGGGCCAGACACTCAAGTGCCTCAGTGCAGAAGTGACACATCTCTTCTGCTCATGCTTCATTGACCAGAACTACTCACTCAGACCCACGCAGATGCAAGGGCAGCTTAAATAAAGTCCCTGGCAGGCAGCTACTTCCCACCGTCAACTTTACATTATGAAAGTGAAAGTCACAAAGTCACATCCCACTCTTTGTCACTCCATGGACTTTAGTCTACCTGGCTCCACTGTCCATGGGATTTTCCAGGCAAGAATAAGGGAATGGATAGCCATTCCCTTCTCCAGGGCATCTTCCTGACCCAGGAATCGAACCTGGGTCTCCCTCATTGCAGGCAGACCTTCTTTACCTTCTGAGTGATCAGGAAAGCCCCTTACATTATGAAAGAAGAGTACAAACCTCTTCTTAGTAAGTAAGTCATGCAGTTGCTGTGAAGATTGAATGAGAAAGTACACATCAAATTCTTAGTGCAGAGCCTGGTACAAAGTACCTAATCAATAAATGTTAACTGAAGCCATCATTCTTAATATCACAAGGTTAATTTCCTTGTTTGTAAACACTAGTGGGATCCTTTGGATACTAATGACTTATTTAAACACCAGGTTGGCTACCTTGATGTTCTGTCCTAATTTTAGTTTGATTTTCATTAATTCTTTCAACTCATATTTGTTGAATGACGATTGAGTGCCAGCAGTGAACTACACTTTCCCTTTACCCAAGTATTACAAGGAATGGTGGAGAAAAAGGACAGGAATGCAATGCAAACACTTACATAAATGGTTGTTTACATTTTAATTGTGGTAAGTTACATGACAGAGAAGTACAGAGTCCTAAAAAAGTGCATACCTAAAGGTCTGGCCTAGGCTGTAGGTCAAACAAGACTTCTCTGAGACCTGTGGAATGAATGGAAATTGGCCAAATGAGTAAACAGGGGAAAGATGTTAGGCACAGGGAAAGGACATGAGCCTCTTCTTTCGAATCTCCCTAACCCAGTCCTGGGGATCAGTCAGCTTGGACGGCAGACCTCATGGAATGTTCCAAAGCATCACCAGCTTAAAAAAAAACACAAATAAATAAAAACATCCTGGTAAAAATATCCACAAGGAACATTAGCAATTTACAAAGAACACACAACATCTAAACACTTTAGCAGTTCCGAGGAACTTACAAATGTTTCTATGCACTTACAAACTTCCTTTTCTTGTCTTTGAAAAATTCAAAAAGTCTTCTGTCTGTGCATGACTTTTCTCAGATTGATTCCAGTCACTGAAAATGTTAAAAGCCTAAGTGAGAAGGAAAAACAAAAAAGGGGGGAAATATATATATATACACACACACACACACTGCAGCAAAGTGAATCAGCTATATAGCTGAAACGAACACAACGTTGAAAGTCAAATATACTCACATAAAAATTAATTTAAAAATAAAAATACTTTTGTGATCTGCACTGCTGTTGGCTGAATAACCAATCTTCTCCAGTTCTCCCAACACCCCTAAAAATGCAGAATATGATCTCATATTAGATGTTCTTATCATAAACTAATAATAATTATAAATAAATAAGAAGTGAGGAGGAAACTTTTGAAGGTGATATAGGTTTATGGCTTAGATGGTTGTCATGGTTTCATGGGTGTGTTCTTATCTCCAAACTTGTCAAGTTGTATACATCAATTATGTACAGTTATTATGAAAAATAATAACTTCAGAAAGTGAAATTGAAATGGACATGTGGACTCCTGAGCACATGAGAACGTGTGGACTCCTGAGCACACACACGTACATGCCCGCACAGAGTAAGTAAGTATTACAGGGGTGATAGAGAGTTCTATACTAAGTAGACCTAAGGGTTTGGGGCCCTGCTCTGCCATGTGCTGGTTGTATGATCCCAGCCCCATAGCACAGCATTCAAAGCTTCCTGTGGCACCAGAATCTGAGCATCTCCCAGCATTCTTCCCCGCATGTGCCCTCAGTTACAACCAGAGCAAGCGCCTCCAGGCCCTGATGGGTACTGTGCGTCCGCTATTTTATGCAGAATGCGAGCATATGCCCCCTGAGACGCTCTCCATAAGCACGGCCTCTGTCTCCACCCTCTTCCACACACACTCCTGCTAAGTCTTAATGTGGATCTCAATCTCTGTCGTTAAATTTTTCTTTATCTCGTACTGGTTTCATTCTCTGTGTTCCCGTTGTTCTGCTTAAGCTACTGGTAGCAGTGGTGGCCTTTCCTCATTATTTATGTGCCTTCCTCTCTCACTTTCCTTGTTTGTTGTTGTTCAGTTGATCAGTCATGGCCACCTCTTTGCAACGCTATGGACTGCAGCACGCCGGGCTTCCCTGTCCTCCACTATCTCCCAGAGCTTGCTCAAGCTCATGTCCATTGAGTCGATGATGCCATCCAACCATCTCACTAATCTGTGTAAATTTCCTGGCATGGGCAGATTTTGTGTGTATGTGTGTGTTTTCCCAACATCTAATGCAACATCTGATACATAATGGATATTTAATGCACGACTTTTAATCAAATGTCTTTCCTAATCATTTGTCCACACTGAGCCTCAGATTTTTCACCTGTAGAAATGAAAAATAATACCAACTTAGTTCATCCAGCCTCCTATTAAATGAGAACACATACCTACGGTGCTTAGCAAAGAATCTGCCATAAAGTAAGTGGAAGCGATTAACAAACATTTGAAGGTGAAGGTGAAGTCGCTCAGTCGTGTCCGACTCTTTGTGACCCCGTGGACTGTATTTGAGTGCCTCCCATATCCTAGATCAGATGTATAAAAATTCTTTGCCAAATATTAAGCACTCTGTGAAACAAGGCATATATTTAATAATCATAATGAGATTATTATAACATTAAGACAAATACGTGCATGCATCGCTTCTTGTTTAATTATAATCATGATAGTAATATGGATAACCCTGTTCCTGCTTTTGAAGATTAATGAGAAGAGCCAAGAATCTGAAGTTTGCAAACACTGGGGTTCTGAACAAGATGATAATACTTGATGCATAAACAGTTATGAATTCCAGGGTCAGTGAATTTAATACATTTTATATCATTGCAAATGTTTGCTCTACTCCCAGGGAAGATTAAAAAAAAAAAAAGTATTCCTGTGTTTGGCTCAGAAGCTTGCTTCTCTCCTGGCAGTGCGCATCAGACTAAATGTCACTAGAATATTTCAGCATATGTGGGTAAATATTTACACTCATTTTAAACAGATATTCCAAATTCCTTGTTGTTTTTCAGCAGAGGCCTAGACCTGGTGGTAAAAGTCATGAATAGAACTTTTTCATTCTCACTAAGTGAGAAGGGACTTTTCAAGGGTCCTTTCCTCCAGGGCGCTCTATTCTTCTCCATTCTCTTAGGGTTGCGCTCTTGGAAGGGAGGACTGGCCCTCTGCCATGGAACTCTCTACCAAGCCACTTCGAATTATTGCTCCAGGGTCCCTGAGAGCCAGTAGAAATTCAGCTGTGATCTCAGGGGGAGAAAGAAATATAAAGGAAAGAAATATGAAAGCTGTAATATGAAGAAGTAAATCTTGGAAAAATGCAAAACACATAGTGTTGTGGCCTTGGGTTGCAAATGAGTGGACAAAGACTGAATTTTTGATTTAAAGAGGAATGAGAAATTATGGCTGGCACAAGTCAAAGATTACTTTCATTCTTTGGAGATGCAGAGAGCCAAAAGGGTACATCAATGGGAGGCTATTGCTCGGCTGACAGGTTGATATCACACAGAGATTGAGTTGTAGACATTTTTGTTCATGTTTGAGTACACTGAAATGGTGTCTCTGTGTGTAAGTATATGTGCATTCTCTTAGCAATTTCGCTTGTTTTCTGAAATTCCTCAATAATAGATGATCTCATTGTAGAAAAGGCAACAAGACCTCTGATAAGAATAAAGGAAGAAGCCAGGCTAAACGTCAGCCTTGTCTAATGGGCGACTCGGAAGCATCGTTGGTGCCAGAGTTGGCCTATTTGGGGGCAGGGGATCCAGCCTGATGATCCCGTATCAGTTAATTCTCGTGTCCACAGGGATCCAAAGGGGTTGAAGATAAGGACTACCTCTCAGGCTGTCTGAGTACAGTAACTCACCCTTGGCCAAGGGAAGCTGTCTGGCTGTGTGGACAATGGTCTGTTTGTGGCTCATAACTGCTGAGGGAGAGAAAGGAACTGTGTGGTCATCAGCTACGTCAGGGCTGAAGTCCAGAGGGGGACGAATTAGAATCATAGGATGTTGCGAATTCAGACAGAGGAACCAATCCTTTCATTCTACAGTGATTAAGCATCCATCCATTCAGCTAGTGATACAGCTAGTTACCAGGAACTGCATCCTAGTATAATTGGGGTAAGAATTATGCCTTAGGATTTAATAAAGGGGGAAGGAAGGACACGTAAAGTCCCGATGACAAGACGGCACTTAAACATTTGTGCACGTGTGATAAGTGAGCAGTCCTATGCTTAGTATTGTGGAGGCAACAAGGTTGTGTAAATGTGGATTTCACCTTCGGGAAGGTAATGAGTGAATAGGGCTTAATAAAATACCAGGCATGATGTACTCAGAGTTTCATAAGAAGCAGGAAGTTTAAGTACAGAAGAATCCAGAGGAAAGAGAGATCATCAGCTGGAAATCTAAGAACTGACTTTGGAGCTGGCTCCAAAGGGAAGGCCAACTACAAGTGTATGTCAGCGGGGTATTCCAGATGGAGGGACTGGTGTGAGTACAGGCAGGGGGAAAGTAGTTTCACATAGATGGTGCTCATGACTGGCAAATGGTTAAGTTTTGCTAGAGCAGCAGATTAAAAATAGGGGAACTATAGGAGATGAGCATGGGGAAGTAGGCAGACCTTCAAATCTAGGCGGATAAGGATTTGAGGTGGGTCTTGAGAACAATGGGCAGCCATGAATGGATTCTGAAGAGCAAAAAATTCCTAATGAGAGCAGTGGAAGGGTGAATCTGCGGATGCGGAAGGCATAGACTGAAGCAGGAAAAGCTAGAAGAGACTCAAGTAAGCGACATCGTAATTCTGCCTGCCAGGCGGTTACCTGTCATGGGGTTGTTAGAACAGAACATTTTAACAGACATAGTGAACCCTAATGTAAACTAGGGACCTTAATTAACAATAATTTACAAATATTGGTGTACCCACGGCAACAAACATATCGCAGGAATGCACGACGTTGATAACAGGGGAAAGGCAGGAGTCGGGGGTGGAGAAGAGGAGGTGTGTGGAAATCTTCTGTACTTTCTGTTCAAGTTCTATGTAAACCTGAAGCTGCTCTTTAAAAAATTATCAATTTTAAGAAAAAAAATTTAAAAACCCACCACTTTTATTCAGCCCTTTGGCATGGCCAATTCTTACTTCCCAGAATATCTGTATAAGCTTCGAGTATTTTTCTCTGTTCCTCTCATAGTCGAGCTCCTTTCTATATGATTTCATATCACACTGAACTTATTCTTAATTCTATTATTCTTGTAAGGTTGATGACTGGGAATATTCTCATTACACTGTGATGTGAGTAAAAATGGTTTATTGTATTAATCCACTGAGATTAGTATTTATCATAGTAACTAAAGTTACTTACTCTAATATATGTGTTCAAAATATACTGAGCATCTTTTGAATTAGGATTGTATGTGTTTTATTTACTATTAATTTTCTAATGCCTGACAGAGTGCCTGGCTCATAGAAGATATTCAGTAGATATTTACTGATTGCATATTTCATTACAAATGATTTTTGTAATAGACATGGGACATTGGTTAAGACTATTGTATTGGAAGTAAGGCAGTCTTGGGTTTAAGTGTTAATGTGTTCTTTCTTTTTTGCTTTGTGATATTGGCCAATTCATTTTACATCTTTAGGTATTTCTCTGTAAATTGGGAATAAAAATATATCTATGCCATAGAGTTGCTGTGAGAAGTAAATACGATATTGTATGGTCTTAGCCCAGGTTCCCCAGAAAACAGAGCCTGATGCAAGGACTAAGTGCAAACGCTTAATTTTCAACATCCCAGGGTAGGGAGCATGCGAGAAAAGTAAACTGAGGCATGGAGGGATGGACATAAATGCAAGGTGATACACTACCATGCTGTCTGCTGTTTTATGAGGAAGGATGCAGAGACACAACTGTATTAAAACAGGCGGGTCCGCTGTGCCACGGGGGCCGCCCCTGGGCAGTTAGTGGAGAGAATCCTTTCCCCAGAGGAGGAAGATGGGGTTCACCTCCCCTTTGGCACGGTGCCTCTCACAGTGAATGCGCAATGCTTCTGCACCACTGCCTCTGGTTCTTTTGACAACTGCTCATAAAATCTGATCTCCCACCCTGTGCTGCGAATTTCCTCCAAGTCCGGGAGTAGCAAAGGAAACCTGAAATTCAGGACATGTAGCTAGCTGGTCTTCCCCGGTGGCGCTAGTGGTAAAGAACCTGCCCGCCAATACAGGAGACGTAAGAGATGTGGGGTCAGTCCCTGGGTCAGGAAGAGCCCCTGGAGTAGGAAATGGCAAGCCACTACAGTACGCTTGCTGGAAAAACCTCATAGACCGAGGAGCCTGGTGGGCTACAGTCCGTGGAGTCGCAAAAAGTCAAACATGACTGAGTGTCTGAGTACATCTAGTTGATCAGCCTGGCTTTGCGGAGGCAAACAAGGGGTGGGAGACTGACCTTCCTGGGGAAGCTGTTGACTAGATCCAAGAGGTAGGATCCATCCAGACTTAAGCAGAGGTAGCTGGCCTCAGAGGCAAGCTTCTGAACTACCCCTTGAAAAGGAGATATAAAAACTGAGCTGATGCCAGCAGTTTAGAGGCAGGAGAAGGCAACAGAAAGAAAGCCCAAGGTGGTGCAGAAGAGCCTGATCCAGTAAGCCAAGGATTGAGTTCAGGGCCTGGCACATAGCAAACACTTCATAAATGTTAGCTTTTATTTTCTCCTCCGATAGGAAGATAAAAAGTTTATTTAAAATTAGCATCTCTATGCCAAAGAAGATTGGTTAAATAGAGACTCAGACTCTCAGCAAACTTCAAATCAGAAAAAAATATTTGAGGATTATAAATTATATTGTTACAAGGGCTATGGACTTCCCAGGTGGTGCTAGTGGTAAGAAGCCCACCTGCCAATGCAGGAGACGTAAGGATATGGGTTGCATCCCTGCGTCTGGAAGATCCCCTGGAGTAGGAAATGGCAACCCACTCCAGTACTCTTGCCGGGAGAACCCCATGGAGAGAGGAGCCTGGTGGGGCCGCAGAGAGTCATACATGATGAGCGACCAAGCATACATGAAGACTGCATGAGGTCATCTGCGTCCATGGGCTACATGCACACATACTGTTTAGGGCAGACAGCAAGGGCTGAATAAAGACTGGATTTTATTTGAAATGCTTGTTGAATGAATGGATAAATGAACAAGGAAATCAATTTTTTTTAGGTCTAGAATTCTGAGATACTAGACCTAGGAAGGATCATAGAGATTGGCCCATTCCAAATTCTTCTTTTAGAGAATACAATATTGAGATTCATGGGGGCAAATTACTTTTCTAAGGTCTAATGGCTACTGGGCAGGCATTCAATTTGTAATTCCTTCATGCCTTACTCCAATAACTCTTTACTGATCACACTCCTGCAGTGCAAAAGAATCTAGTAATTATAATAAAGAGAGCTATCTTATTTTTTCTAGAACTCAGAATATGTCAAGCACTTATCATCTCCCTGAGATGCTTATTCTCCCTATTAAAGACATAAGAGAACCATGGTTTCAAACAATAAGATACCCTGTCCAGTTATTAAATGGTAAAAGTCAGAAACCAAACACAAGTCTTGCTGTTCCCAGTGTTCTTACCTTCTATCACTGCATTGCACAAACTGTGAGGCTTGATGAGGAGGTTTTCCTCTTTTGAGTCTTACAAGATTCGTGGGTGGAGAGGAGGTGGAAGTTCCATAATACATAACAAGAAACCAGGGCACAGAGGGAAAGAAAGGGGAGCCTTGGACCAGCAGAAAATTTAAAACTGAGACGCCCGCGCCCCCCCCCCCC
>SJYF01000270.1:7601224-7630266 GCA_006410515.1 Procapra przewalskii | reverse complement strand
CCCCCCCCCGCCTTCACTATCTGTGGTATTTGCCTTTTTTTATAGGAAAAATCCCTTCTGGGAAAGACTCACTCAACTCCAGATCCTTTTCCAAGACATTCTTGGAGCGGAGACTAGCATTTCCAATTTGGCGGCGAGAAGTGTGATTTTAATTAGGCCATTTCCCTCTGGGGGCTGGGGGCTCTGTTGGCTGAACTTCATAAAGAAGCCTGTGGGTGGGCAGCGTGCAAGGAGCTCAGAGGTGAGGAGCCTTCAGAACAAGCCTCCCAGAGGGGCCTGGCTGTCGTGTTGTGGAATTTCCCCTATTCCTTCTTCCCGCTGGAGTAATTGGAAATTGCTACACCCTGGGGGAAGGTGGCCTCCTTCAGACAGGACACAGTTTGGGAGCTCTTGGATCTCAGCCAGCTAATATCCAGTCCATTTGCTTGTCAGCCACAGGGCCGCTGTGCGGATCCGTCACTCAACCAAGACAGGTGGCCACCTGCCTTTGTCTGTGGCATCCCTCTGGGTCCCAGGGGGACGCTTGTGCCCTTCCCCGGGGGAAAAGTTCATGTTCCTCCTGGTCATGAAATAATGTGGTCCCAACCTTCCCTCCTGGGGTGTGACCAGTGATTTACAGCTTTCTGACTTCTCCACTGGAGGACAGTACAGAGATAAATTGTTGGCTGCAGACAATGTCTCTTCCAGGCTGGAGAAAGCCAGGGCAGTGCAGCTGGGTTTGTGGGTGGGCTTGGTCACTCAGGAGAGGCTGGCCAAAAGTCACCCAGAGGATGGAAACCCAAGAGCTCTCAGAAAAACCGAGACTCAAAGGAGGACCCAGAAGGCACCTCCTGCAAGTCTTCCATGGTCCTTTAATCCTCCTTTGAGAACTGGATATTCACCTCTGGTTTTCAGAGAACCTGAGGGGCTTTTTCTAAAATGCAGATCAAATCACATCAAGTTTCTGCTATAAAACACCCCAGTGGGTCCCTGCTTGTTAAAGTCTTGGAACAGCGTCAAACTTTCTTTATGTCGGGGTTGCCATATAGTGGAAGCAGTGACAGATTTTATTTTCTTGGGCTCCAAAATCACTGTGGACAGTGATTGCAGCCATGAAATTAAAAGATGCTTGCTCTTTGAAAGGAAAGCTATGACAAACCTAGACTGTGTCTTAAAAAGCAGATATAACGCTTTGCCGGTAAAGATTTGCATAGTCAAAGCTATGGCTTTTCCAATAGTTTTCTATGGATCTGAGAGCTGGACTGAGAAGAAGTCTGAGCATCTAAGATTTGAGATTTTTGAATTGCTGTGCTGGAGAAGACTCTTGCGAGTCCCTTGAACAGCAAAGGAGATCAAACCAGTCAATCCTAAAGGAAATCAACCCTGAATATTCACTGGAAAGACTGATGCTGGAACTCCAGTACTTTGGCCACCGGATGCAGAGTGTTGGAAAAAGACCCCGATGCTGGGGAAGATCAACGGCAAAAGGAAAATGACATGGCAGAGGATGAGAAGGTTAGATAGCATTGCTGACAATGGACATGAATTTGAGCAGACTCTGGGGTATAGTGAAGGACAGGGAGCCTGGCATGCTGCATCCGTGGTGTCTCTAAGAGTCGGACATGACTGAGCGGCTAAACAGCAGCAGCAACCCCACCGAGTTCTCCAGCTTCCTCTGCTCTCCCTCCATGTGCCCGCAGCCTGTAGTTCCCAGACTCAAGCGTGTCCTTCACCTACTCATCCACACCCTTCCCCTTCAGTGCAGTAACTTTGCGGCTTCTCCCCAGTCAGTGGGCAGCCTTCCTTTCCATCCCAAATCCCTCTTGTCCTTGCCTGGCTAGGTTTCACTCATTATCCAAATTTCCAATGAGAAAATTAGAGGAAGACCTCTCGGAAAAGCCTTCCCCAAATATTCCTTCCAGACTCACTGGCAAAATGGGAACACCTGTCTTGACATCTATTTTAAAACTTAACATGCTGTATTATAATTGCCTGCTCAATTTACCTTCCTTGGTCACTGTAAACTGTGAAACTAAAAAACAGGTCACTGCTGCTGCTGCTAAGTCGCCTCAGTCATGTCCGACTGTGCAACCCAGAGATGGCAGCCCATCAGGCTCCCCCATCCCTGGGATTCTCCAGGCAAGAACACTGGAGTGGGTGCCATTGCCTTCTCCGAAAAAACAGGTTAGTGTTTTGCTTATCATTATAATCCTTGTTCAGTGTCAGGCATTTTTTTTTGCACTCAACAAATAGTGGTTAAATTAAAAAATTAGGCCCCTGAAGCCATCCTGTTAAACCAGTAATGATCCCCATCATATTTTGAGGATTAAGTACCTGTTAAATGCTTCTCTTGAAAAATGTATAGAACTGGAGGGATTGGTCCAGCTTTTCACCAGTAATTTGTAAGTGGCTAGGAAGGACTGCTGGTAGAAAACAGAGTTTCAGGTTTTCCATAAACACTGAGTTTTGGTAATGTTTTAAAATATTGGTGTGAAGTATGGCAAGAACAAGTGAAGGCCTGCTGTGTGTCCAGTCTAGACAGTTTCTCAAAGGGATACATGTGAACAAGCTAATTAACATGATTGGAGTCTTCGCATTCATGATCCACAACTAAGGGCTTGGACCTAGGAATGTTGGTAAAGAAGAATGTAGGCATATTCAGGAGGTCATGAGACTGCAAAGAGGGAGACAGCTGTCCTTCTGTGTTTTTCCAGGAGGGAGAGTGCTAAGTTGAGCCTTGAAAACGATTCAGCAAGCATAAGAACCAAGGAACACTCAAAAGGAGAGAGAATCTGGCTAGAGGAAAGCTTATTTGTAGTTGAAACAAGGCAATAAGAAGAATAACTGGAGGAAAGGAATGTCTCAGACATAAATTTCATAAATGCCTTTCCACTCTGGGCAGCATGCTATGCTTTATGGGGCCCAGACAGACTCTGAAGGTCACAGAGAACCTCAAAGTTGGTTCCTGGCCAGATCATCAGTTTTAGCCAAAGGGATGGCAGAATACACCATTGCATGTTCACATGGAGATGGTTATAGAACTGAAGACTCGTGCAGGAATTTGTAACCGTTTGACAGAGGGATGACAATGGGCTTCCAAGCTCAAACGATCGCCGTGATCTAGGCTATCTCTCTCACTTGCTGCTTTCCCGTTTCATGAGCTTTACATCAGGAAGAAAAGTACAACTGGCAGAAATCCCCCAGCACTTCTATTCTTAGGCTCCCCTCATGGCCCCTTAACCTAGCAAAACTGAACAATTGTTCCTCATAAAAATAATGGGCATAACCCTTTCTATTTTCTGATATAGAAATTCCCAAAGTGACTTCCATGGAACATCTGTTCGGAGAAATGTTCATAGAGGCTGAGGGAAAAGTGGTTCCAGGCCAAAAAGTTTGGGAAATTATACACGTTCTAGCCCTTGCATAGGTAATCGCATTGTGTACATCAGCATATTTAGGACTTTGAGTCCTTTTGAAGAAAACAATCAGATATTCCACAGTTATTAAACAGTATTAGTTAATATTCTACTAGGACAAGTCGGACATGACTGAAGCGACTTAGCAGCAGTAGCAAGGAAAAAAAAAAAAAACTTTAGGGAACGTCTACTACCTCACCTAAGGATTGTGACTATATGTACTCAAATATCTTTACGCACTATTTTGTTTATAAAATAGATACATAATTTGACTATTGATTTATCAAAGTTACATGCTAAACAGCTATCTATTATAAATGTCTGTGATATTTTGTATTTGTTGTTTTGGATAAAATATAGTTTCTATTTTATATTGGGAACTAAAATTTTTCACAAAAAATTATATAATGCTTTATAAGTGCAAGATGTTAAGTTATACAGGCTACAGTAATAATGGTAATCCTGCATATGGTAATGGCTTTATTACAGGGAGCCCTTAAGTATGGATCAAAACCTATATTGGGTACTTTTACATCTATTTTCTCATTTAATACTCCAAATAGTCCTGTAAAGACTATATTATTATCTCCATTTTACAGGTAGAGGAACTGAAAACCAGAAAGCTTAATTCCCCAAAGTTATACAGCTAGCAAATGTATAGTCTCTCTGATTGCATAATTGGTTCTCTTAACCTTTGACAAATCAGTCTTCTAGAGCAAAGAAATGAAGAGTTTATGCACAGTTGGTCTAATTTCTGTTGCTTCTGGGGAACTAGTACTTTTTATTCCATCTAAGATCAGAGTGAATTTTCTGCTCAAGCAAAACAGAACATTAGGGGGTCTCCCAGTATTCATTTAGGAAATAATTTGTAAAAGTGGGCTGCAACCCAGACTATCACTGGCTCCATAGATAAACATTCTCAGATAGCACTCAAGAGAAGAATTCATTGAATGTCTGAGAATATGCAAGCCCTAATCAAGTGGGTTCAGATTTCTAAAATCTGAGGTTGGGCATGGGGTATAGTAACGAGCCATGGGTATGCACAGTTGTAGTAAACATCCTAACATGCATCTGAGAAAATGTCATTCAGGTTCAGTTCAGACACTCAGTCGTGGCCAACTCTTTGTGACCCGATGGACTACTTCACGTCAGGCCTGTCACCAGCTCCTGCAGTTTACTCAAACTCATGTCCATTGAGTTGGTGATGTCACGCAACCATCTCATCCTCTCTTGTCCCCTTCTCCTCCCACCATCAGTCTTTCCCAGCATCAGGGTATTTTCAAATAAGTCAGTTATTTGCATCAGGTGGCCAAAGTATTGGAGCTTCAGCATCAATCCTTCCAATGAATATTCAGTATTGATCTTTAAGATGGACTGGTTGGATCTCCTTGCAGTCCAAGGGACTCCCAAGAGTCTTCTCCAACACCACAGCTCAAAAGCATCAATTCTTTGGCACTCAGCTTTCTTTACAGTGCAACTTTCACATCCATACATGACTACTAGACAAACCATAGGTTTGATTAGATGGACCTTTGTTGGCAAAGTAATATCTCTGCTTTTTAATAAGCTGCCTAGGTTGGTCATAGCTTTTCTTCAAAGGAGCAAATGTCTTTAATTTCATGGCTGCAATCACCATCTGCAGCAATTTTGGATGCCCCCCGCCAAAAAAAAGTTTGTCACTGTTTCCCCATCTATTTGCTATAAAGTGATGGAACCAGATACCATAATCTGAGTTTTCTGAATGTTGAGTTTTAAGCCAACTTTTTCACTCTTTTCTTTCACTTTCATCAAGAGGCTCTTTGTTTCTTCTTCCTTTCCTGCCATAAGGATGGTGTCATCTGCATATCTGAGGTTATTGATATTTCTCCCGGCAATCCTGATTCCAGCTTGTGCTTCATCCAGTCCAGCATTTCTCATGATGTACTCAGCATATAAGTTAAATAAGCAGAGTGACAATATACAGCCTTGACATACTCCTTTTTCTATTTGGAACCAGTCTGTTGTTCCATGTCCAGTTCTAACTGTTGCTTCCTGACCTGCATACAGATTTCTCAAGAGGCAGGTCAGGTGGTCTGGTATTCCCATCTCTCTCAGAATTTTCCGCAGTTTATTGTGATCCATGCAGTCAAAGGCTTTGGCATAGCCAATAAAGCAGAAGTAGATGATTTTCTGGAACTCTCTTTATTTTTTGATGATCCAACATATGTTGGCAATTTGATCTCTAGTTCCTCTGTCTTTTCTAGAACCAACTTGAACATCTGGAAGTTCATGGTTCATGTATTGCTAAAGCCTGGCTTGGAGAACTTTGAGCACTACTTTGCTAACATATGAGATAAGTACAATTGTGTAATAGTTTGAGCATTCTTTGGCATTGCTTTTCTTTGGGATTGGAATGAAAATTGACCTTTTCCAGTCCTGTGGCCACTGCTGAGTTTTCCAAATTTGCTGGCATATTGAGTGCAGCACTTTCACAGCATCATCTTTCAGGATTTGAAATAGCTCCACTGGAATTCCATCACCTCCACTAGCTTTGTTCCTAGTGATGCTTCCTAAGGCCCACTTGACTTCACATTCCAGGAAGTCTGGTTCTAGGTAAGTGGTCACACCATTGTGATTATCTGGGTCATGATGATCTTGTTTGTACAATTCTTCTGTGTATTCTTGCCACCTCTTCTTACTATCTTCTGCTTCTATTAGGTCCATACCATTTCTGTCTTTTATTGTGCCCATCTTTGCATGAAATATTCCCTTGATATCTCTTATTTTCTTGAAAATATCTCTAGTTTTTCCCATTCTATTGTTTCCCTCTATTTTTTTGCATTGACCCCTGAGGAAGGCTTTCTTATCTCTCCTTGCTATTCTTTGGAATTCTGCATTCAAATGGGTATATCTTTCCTTTTCTCCTTTGCCTTTAGCTTCTCTTCTTTTCATAGCTGTTGGTAAGGCCTCCTCAGACAACCATTTAGCCTTTTTGCATTTCTTTTTCTTGGGGATGGTCTTCATCACTGCCTCCTGTACAAAGTCGCAAACCTCCGTCCATGGTTCTTCAGGCACTCAGTCTATCAGATCTAATCCCTTGAATCTATTTGTCACTTCCACTGCATAGTCATAAAGGATTGATTTAGGTCATACCTGAATGGTCTATTGTTTTTCCTAGTTTCTTCAAGTTAAGGAGTTCCTGATCTGAGCCACAGTCAGCTCCCGGTCTTGTTTTTGCTGACTGTATAGAGCTTCTCCATCTTTGCCTACAAAGAATATAACCAATCTGATTTCAGTGTTGACCATCTGCTGGTGTCCATGTGTAGAGTCTTCTCTTGTGTTGTTGGAAGAGGGTGTTTGTTATGACCAATGTGTTCTCTTGGCAAAACTCTGTTAGCCTTTTCCCTACTTCATTCTGTACTCCAAGGCCAAATTTTCCCATTACTCCAGGTATTTCTTGACTTTCTGCTTTCGCATTCTAGTCCCCTATGATGAAAAGGACATCTTTTGGGGGGTGTTAGTTCTAGAAGGTCTTGTAGATCTTCATAGAACCATTCAACTTCAGCTTCAGCATTACTGGTCGGGGCATAGACTTGGATTACTGTGATATTGCATGGTTTGCCTTGGAAACAAACAGAGCTCATTCTGTAGTTTTTGAGATTCCATCCAAATACTGCATTTCAGACTCTTTTGTTGACTATGATGACTACTCATCATACTGTCATTCAGAGTCAAAGGAAAATAAGCAAATGAACCCTTGACCAGTTTGTAATTCTGAAAATGAAAGAGATCTTCTTGGATGCAACACTCTACAGGACGTATAAGGAAAATTCCCTCCTTTTTTTGTTTTGGTTTTTTACTAATGGAAGTCCTTTGTGAAGACATTTCAGGACAAGTGAGCTGCTTTTAGATCAGAAATTCTATCTTAAATAGCTACTGCGTGTTTCATTCTAAGGTGGACAGAATCAGTAAGACTTCATCTAAACTCCCTTCTCCCTCTGTACCCCAGCAGATGGACTTTCTGTTGTGGAAAACAAAGATGATCTTGCCATACTCTTTGCAGAACACTCAATGGCTTACCTTCATACTCAGTGTAGTAAATCCCTATTTAAACTTGAGGGCTTACATCATGGGACCTTTACTTCACCTCTCCAACACTATCCACAGAGGTATAACAGTAAGAAATGTGTCAGCAAAGTCAGACTTTGGATCCTTCTGTAAGGCATGGGAAGCATTTTCAAGTGAGAAAAAGGAGTGACATGTTTAGATATTTGACTTCATTTTTCTCTTTCATTTGTCCTGATGGCATTCTCAGTGACACCAATTATATGCATGTTTTATCTCTTCTGTACGTGTTCAGGAAATATTTTTTCCAGTTGTTTTTTCGATTGCTTTTACCTTTTGTTGAAGCTCGCTTCTCTCAAGTCTGCAGGCTTCTATAGCTCTAGCATTACTTCTCCCATAGAGATGGTGCTTTTAGTGCAGGCTTCACTTTTATTTCATTCCTGACCTTTTTGCCTAGTTCATTTATTTTATCATTGTTGTTGCTATTCCTTGAGTTCCTAATTTTTTTTGAGCTTTTATTTCTTGAACACGTGTGTTTCTATCTTATAAATACAGCAAAATATTTGGTAACAAATATTTATCTGTGGTAAGATTTTTGAGGGCGTTTGTCGGTCGTTATTCCTTTGTAAGTTTTCTTTTCCCCTTTCTTCTTGCTGGTATTATTTTAGATCCTATGATGACTTTTTTTGTATTAACATAATCATTGAATAAGGTTTGCTTTCCCTTTATTGTTTTTTTGTGGAAAATTAATAGTGATGGAAGAGAAGTACCATTAGTAAGACTCACCAACTCACAGTGTAACTCCTTGCAATATATACTCTGTGTGTGTGTGTGTGTGTGTAGGGATGTAAAAATGAGAAGTATAAACTTTATTTCTCTTTTCTTTGTGTGTTTTTATTGAATTTTGTTGGTTTTAGAGAAAAGAATAAGATTAGAGGCACGTATGCCTGCATGCTCAGTCATGTCCAGCGCTGTGACCCCATGGGCTGTAGCCTTCCTGACTCCTCTGTCCATGTGATTCTCCAGGCAAGAATACTGGAGTGGATTGCCATTTCCTCCTCCAGGGGATCTTCCCATCCCAGGGATTGAACCCGCGTATCCTGGATCTCCTGCACTGCAGGCGGATTTTTCACTGCTGAGCCACCAGGGACGCCCTAGAGCTAGATTTAATTCTCCTTAAAAAGCGGAGTGAAGCTCTGTGTTCTCAAAGATCAGTTTAGCTGCGCTGAACAGACTGAAGGGAGGCACAGAATGAAGGGAAGGAGCTCTAAGGAGATGATCATAAACTGTGTCTCCCTAAGTATGCAATGGTTGGTGGTGTTGATAATAGACTGAACAGAATGAAGGTGAAATAATGATAAGACTCATGATTGCTCCAGGCTCTGCCCTCAATTGCCTGTGATCATTTCAAAGGCTAGAGATACGCTTATTTCTCTATACACTCCCAAGGACCCAAACCAGACACCAGGTGAATAACAACAAGTACTTAGTACAGCTGGCCAAGAATGCATATTTTAGTTCCAATTAATTAAAAGATTGTCCTGAATTAAACATTTTGCATTTCTCCTTAGAAACCGCGGAGATCACAGCAAAGGAAATCTGTGTGAGACATTCTTCTGGGGGGTGTCTCTGAGATTATATAGCTTTATTTTGAGCCTTTAATGCTTTGGAAGTAACTTAATAATTTATCTCCAAATATCTGTTTCCACATTTTTAAATGGGAATAATAATAATAATGCTACTGTAATCTTGATGGGTTCTTCTTGGGATGAGTGAGAAGTGTTCAATGTGCCTCTCACAGGCCTGATTTGTTCTAGGTAAGTTCCTACAGGAGCCCCCACTTACTCTTTCTCTCTCCTTTCTGAAAAGGGGTCTCAGGCTTGATTTGATTCTCTTCTCAATCTTGCCAGTACTGCCTCTCTTTATTACAGCCCTTTCCACAAAGTTGTCAGGTATCTGTTTATGTGCTTGTACCCCTACTAGACCCAGGATGGTGACATTTTCTCCTCATATCTACTGTCACCTGAATATAAAGCATCTTCAGTGCATTCTTAATAAAATAATCGGTTCCTAAGGGCAGGTCATTCCTGTCATGACTGAGGATGCAAATAGTCCTCCCTACTTCCTTTCTTAGAAACACAAGGATTAAAGCAAGGCCACCCACAGCCTTTGATCCTTAGGTTTAATAGAGAGGATCAGCTGTAACAGAAACAACCCAAATGTGCCACATTAGGAAGACTATGTTTCTCAGACATATGGGCTTCAATGAGCAAGAGTCACAAGCTATCATGTTTTGATGAGTCATAAATGGCTTTAGTGTCAACCAGTTCCAGAAGAAAAAGAGAAAATGGCTTTAGTTCATGAAAGACTACATTCCATCAGAGAAGTTACATATTTCTGAAGCAGAATACAGCATCTTAGGAAAACACAGTCTCTCTCTGTAAACGTATAAAATAAAGCAAACCTATATTACCATCTAAAAGCTAGATTTTTTTTTCTCCTTTGAAAGTGTAATTTGTTACTTAGTAAGGCCTTTTTTTTTATTTGGGAAATTGAATAGTTGTAACTAGCCCAATGGAATTGTGCTTTGTAAAAGTTGGCCTCGTACAAATCAATTTCACTTCCTTCTCTCTAGCGGTGCCATAGCTCATCCTAGGAAGACAGTCAGTTGGCAGTTGCTTTCTGAACTCCTGCAGGGTTCTCAGCAGCGCACTAAATGATGGATGGCTAGAGAGCGGAGACTGAGGCTGGGGAGGGGGGCGTCTACTGTTGGCTTAGTCGCCATTTTATTGAAGCTGGCAGAAGAACTGCTGCCCTTCCTAAAGTCTAGCAACGCTTTTATGAAAACAAGCATTTTTGTAAACTAATTTGTTTTTATAGCCAAGCTAAATGCTGTGAACCAAACTAAAATTCCAACTTGGAATTTTACCCCTTGTTTGTTATGATGAGGGAATAGCTGTGTATTCGTGAAGGCTAACTATGTACTAGGTACTTCTTATGTTCTGCAGTTTAACTTTTATTTAAAAAGGTTGAGAGAGGAGGAAAATTTAGCCTGGCCCATAAGAAGTCAGAATTATTTTATTGATTTATTCTATTCTCCTTTAATTAATTTAGAAATTATTGAAAGTATATATTACATATTTTACAAAGACCAAAACATTTTAGAAGGAGATACATACACATTTAAACATTCTTATCTTTTTTTTTAAATTTGGATTATTTTATGGTTACAAACATTTTAAAAAATGTTATCTTTCTTGTGAAAGATAAAAATTTATATTTTTTATAATTCCATATACAAACACATTCACACACATACTCTAATCATGACCTTCCAAGTATATCACAATAATACCTAAAATACTCTACTAGATCCCTGGTACACTTACATTTTAAAGATCTTGCCACTGCATCAAACTTCACTGTATAGGTTAAAATCGCATTCATACCTATATAGTTGTATCAGTCAGTCAGTCAGTTGATTTGCTCAATCATGTCCGACTCCTTGAGACCCCATGAACAACAACATGCCGGGCCTCCGTGTCCATCACCGGCTCCCGGAGTTTATCCAAACCCATGTCCATTGAGTCGATGATGCCATCCAACCATCTCATCCTCTATCATCCCCTCCTTCTCCTGCTCTCAATCTTCCCCAGCATCAGGGTCTTTTCAAATGAGTCAGCTGTTCGCATCAGGTGGCCAAAGTATTGGAGCTTCAGCTTCAGCATCAGTCCCTCCAATGAATATTCAGGACAGATTTCCTTTAGGATGGGCTGGTTGGATCTCCTTGCAGTCCAGGGGACTCTCAAGAGTCAGTTCGAGAATTATTGTCCCAGCTGAGCCACCAGTTTTTACACTGTGATTACATTTCTGCTTTTGGATAGTTTTTTGTTTTTATTGGAGTGGATAATTTCCTCCTTTTTTAACTTGCTTAATTTCTAATATGTGTATGTTTCTAAAGTGCCTGCCGTTATGTTAGTCTGTATTTTCAACAGACCTGCAAAGCCCCTTTCAATGTGAACAACAGTACTTAGGGCAGTCGGTTCTAGTTTCTGTTCGGGGGGTTTGTTTGAACTTGGGTATGACGCTTCTTGTGTTCCCTGTCCCTCAGCTCCTATGTGGAATGCCTGTTTCCCAGGTCCTTTATCTGTCCTCCTGAGACTTTTCTTCTTCATCATTCTATCGCTTCCCTTTCCCTCTCTTCTGCTATTTTCTGTCCAAGTCTTCTTGAGTTTTTGCCTTCCTCTTCCTTGCTTTACTCCCTCAGGTTTTTTTGAGAGCATATCCTCTAACTCTTGGGAAAAAAAAAAAAAAGAATAGGAGAAGACCATGTATGTCTAAATTTTTTTTCACAACAAATAGCATTTATGGATAATTTTCATATAGAAATTTATGTTGCAAGAAAAAGCATGATAGACCACAGAGCCACAGTGGTGAGGAAAGACCAGATCATTTAGGACCTTCTGAGTCTTGGTAGAAAGTTTGAAACTTATCCTGGATGAGATGGAAAGCCACTGGACAGTATCAAGTAGCAAAGTGTCAAGATGTGATTTTAATGTTAATTTTGAAAGTGTTTTTTTGCCATCATATAAAGAAAGACTATAAGGGGATCAGAAGTAAAGCATAAAGGTCTGTTGAAACTGACTGAAATTATCTAGGTGGAAGAATTTTGTGTCTTAAACTTGGTTGGCAATGAAAGAAGAGGCTAATGAGATGGCATGAGTATGTGAAGGGCGATGCCATTTGATTATATAAAAAAGACTGGAAGAGAAATAGGTTGTGGGGGGAGAAATGGGTAAAACATAGAGATTTCTTTTAGGAAACGTTACTTTTTTTCCACTTTCTTTTTTTTCTAACCATTTATCATTTATTTATTATTACTTTTTACTTTACAATATTGTATTGGTTTTGCCATACATCAACATGAATCCGCCACGGTTGTACACGTGTTCCCCATCCTGAATCCCCCTCCCTCTTCCTTCCCCATACCATCCCTCTGGGTCATCCAGGTGCACTAGCCCCAAGCATCCTGTATCCTGCATCGAGCCTGGACTGGCAATTCATTTCTTATATGATATTATACATGTTTCAATGCCATTCTCCCAAATCATCCCAACTTCTCCCTCCCCCACAGCACATTACTTTTGAGAGGAGGTATCAAGTGATAATTTAGATATGTGAATCTGAAACTTAGTTTAGACATGACATTGAAAGCTAAGGGACCACAAGAGATTATCTAGAATAGGGGTTAGAAAACTATAGCCTGTGGGACAAACCTAGCCACTGCATATTTTTTGTAAAAAGATTTTTTGGAGACACAGCCTTTCTCACTTTTTCATGTAATGCCTGTGGCTACTTTCATGGCCCCCAAACCTAAAATATTTACAGTATGCCTCTTTATAGGAAAACCTTGTTGACCCCCGATCTAGGGAATAAAATATAGGTAAAAAGAAAAAGAAGGTCAAGGATGAGCTATGGCATTTCCCACATTTAAAAGTTGGGAGGATAAGGGTGATCCAGCAAAAGACACTGAAAAGAACGTGAAGAGAGGAAAGCCAGGTAAACCTTAGGTCCTAGAAGCCAAGCAAAGACATTGTCATATGGAGGGAGTGTTTAACGGTGACACGTTGCTGACGGCTGAACTAAGATGAGCACTGAAACCTGACCGCTGGATTTTGCCAGATGAACTGGAGTGTGCTTGACAAGAATCCTTTGTGTGGAGTACCAACAACCAAGTCTAACGGGAATCTGTCCAAGAGAGAAGGGCAGGTGAAGACGTGAAACCAGTGAATGTGGGTAGCAAGAACACTGAAGATGAGACCTACCCTCCTTGCAGAATGCTGAGTGTAAAATAAAGTGGTGTTCACTTATAGGCTCGAGGTTGATGTAAAATGGTGCAGACGCTGCCTAAAACTATATGGGGGCCCTCCAAGAATTAAAGATAGAAATATTACATATTGTAATATAATAGAAATAGCAACCTTATTCCCAGGTTTTTATACAAAATGACTGCAGCCAGGATCTCAAAGACATGTTTACACTCCCTCTCCATTGCAGCACTGTTCACAATAGAGAAGATATGGAAACAATCTGAATGGCTATTGATGCATGGGTGAATAAAGAATATGAGTGGTATTTTGAGTTTTGCTGTGAAGATTAGCCAAAAAAAAAATGAGGTGAAAAGCAGGCAAAGGGTCAAAGAAAGTAGAACAGGTTGGTTTGTGAGGAAGTAGACTTGGAGATAGATTGGCATGCAGAAGATTTACTAGGTAATACTTTCAGAATCAATGTCTTTGGGAGGGAATGCAAAACTGAACAGAAGGTGAAGTGGCCTGAGATGAAGTCCACCAAAAGTGTCAATCAAATCCAGGGAGAGCTTTGAAGCTGAGATGGGCCTTCAGAGATGCCCTTTGACAAAAGTAGAGGGTCAGGCCTTTTTATACCTTCATTGATTAGTCATTGGATGAGGACTGCCCTAGGAAGGAGGGACACTCTTGGTCAAGGTGGTCTTGCTCTATTGAGACAGTTCCTAGAAGGGAAAGAAAACTGAGAGCTCTTGGTCAAAATCATTCCCGATGGCTGAGAGAACAAGTTTCTTATTCCCCAAGAGGGAGATGAATGCCACATTCTAGAACTCACTTGAAAAGGGCTTTTAAAGTATGGGACCCCCTGCTATCTTTCTTTGATGTTGTCATTGCCTCTCCCAAATTGTCCATTACAGTTTTGAAAATTACAGACATTACCTCATGATTGAACACCATTTGGTCCATACCTTATGCCTTGTCTAAAGTCACTTCCATTAAAAGACATTGACATGACATTCACATTTACTTGAAGAATTGAGGATTATTGCTTTGGTCCAGAGGAGCTTCTCAAAGACTGCTTGTCCCCTCCCTTTAAAAGTCTAGCATAAAAGAGATTAAGGGTACTATGAAATCAACAGCTGGTACCTTTGATCTTCGGAAATAGAGTTAGGTTTAACACTAAATGAGAGAGGAAGGAATTTTCATATTGGATGCCATTTCTTAAATAGTTTCTATTACATTCCTCACATCTAATGAATGTCTCTTATTTATTGGCCTCTTTGTCAAATTGAAATCATAGGTGGAAAGAAACTCAGTGAACCTCTGATCTAACCATCTGCCCCGTGCAAAGACACCTTCTATAAAGATGTGGCTTGTGCTGTTCATCTCTGCTTGCAGGCATCAAGGAGTGGGCCTTGGTACTGGACCATTCACATGCTTGAGGCTTCAGCTTCTGTTCTCTAGTATTAAGTGGAAAATGGCTCTCCTTAAAATGTCCATCCTCCAGCTGCAGCTCTATATTCACAGGAGGGTTGGTATAATTTTTCCACTGAAGAGAGCCTTTCAGAGATTTATAGGTATCTTTTAGCCTTCTTTCTTGACCTATCTACCCTTAATACTTCTCTTCTGATGGCTAAAGTGTCCTTCATACTCATTTAACTTAGTCAGCAAAGCCACATTGAGTCACCGGCCCTAGGCTAGGAACAGGGCTAAATTATACGGATAAATATGCACCCTAAACACCAGGAAATAATTTCCACTATTTTTGTCATTCCAGTTGCTCTCTTGTGTCATTTCTAACCTAAAACAGGGTAATTCCTCTTGGTTAAGGATGTATTCCTTGCTCTTCTTTCTTTCTCATGCTAGGTCCTCTCTGTAGAAAAGCTTAGCTCACAGATACCACTTACTGAACACTAACTCCATAACCTGTGCTCTTAACTACTAGCCTAATCTTATCTCTGATATCATGTCCCCAAGAAACATCCAATGCTTCTTCCCCAAATGGACTTCTGCCCTCTTCAGGTTGAACTGCATCCCCAAGAAAGATATGTTGAAGCCTTAGCTCAAGCTTCACATTCTCAGAATGCGAATTCATTTGGAAATAGAATTTTGCAGATATAATTAGTTAAGATGAGGTCATGCTGGAATACAGCAGACCCTTAATCAAATATGACTGGTGTTCTTAAGAGAAGAGGAAATTTTGGACATAAGTAGAAGATGTCTGTGAAAAGAAAGAAGCTGAGACTGGAGTGATGCTGGCACATACCATGGAGTGCCTGGGGCCACCAGAAGCTGGAAGCGGCAGAATGGATTCCCTCCAGAGCCTTCTGATGGAACTCAACCATGCCAATTCCTTGCTTTCAGGATCCCAGCCCCTAGAATTGGGGGAGACAGGAAATTTCGGTTGTTTTAAGCTACCCAGGTTTTTGTACTTTGTTATGGCAGCGCTAGGATACTAAATACAACACCTCTAGGCTATGCCTTAGACTCATTTCCATTTGCTCCTCGACATCCTTCTCTGATGCTCTCTGAGGCAGGTAGCATTGGGAATATTGAACATAAATGCGGCATCTTGCCTGCCCTCCTCACTGTGCTCGCCTTACAGCGCTCTCTCTGCTCAATCCTCAGCGCCTACCTTCACACGGCCACGGCCTAAAAGGTCCTCATTGGCTTTTCATCCCTTTTAAGATATCTGTTGGATACGTACTTAATACCAGACACTTGGAGAGGTGGCAAGGGCAATAAAGAGAACAATCCAGGTCGCTGCAGCTGAGCTGGTGCCTATGTAAAGCTCTTCTCAAGGCTTTGCACATATAACCCCATAGATCCCGCTTGGCCACCCCAGGAAGTAGGACCAGTAGTCCACACATTTAACAGGTGAGGGAGCTGAGGCACAGAGAAGTTGAGTAACTTGCATAGAATCACACAGCTTGCCACTGGAGGGCTAGGACTTGAACCCAAGCAGTCTGGCTTCAGAGTCCGTGTACTTAATGACTTGGCTTTCCTGTCTCTTGGGAGGAAGCAGCTCCTGCTTTCAGGGATGATCGAGAATTTTAGAGGAGCTAAAATATTAAAGAGATAATTGTGTGAATGAATATAGTGTTATAAGCTGTGATAAGTGTTATAGATGGAAAATTAAACAGCATTAGGAGAGAGGCTGGAGGATCACATTTCCCTGGAGAAGAGACACTTAGACTGTAATCTGACGGGGGAGTAGCATTTTGCCAAGTAAAGAGCAGAGAAGAGAATTTCGTGGCACAAGAGACGGAGTACATAAGGCCTTGTGATGGAATCAGCCCAGACCCTGGGGTCCCCCACCTTCACATCCCGGGCTCAGTGGGTCACTGAGTGCTGCTGAATCCATTTCCTAGGCATTTCTCTCCTCTCTACTTTTCTGCAATCACTTCCGCCCAATGGCACTGGCCTCCTGACCCCTCTGTGTGTCGACACCTGAGTGCCCTGTCAGAGGGACACAAGGCAGCCATTATGATCGTCTGAATGCTTATTTGAGTGAATATTTCTCCTGCTGAAAACTTTCCAGTGGCATCCTCTTGCTTTCAGATAAATTTCCAGATATTTACCGTGGTGCTCTGGGCATCTGAGATTTCAGTGTGTCCCTGAGATTTCTCTCTGTGCAGTGTCCTTCCTCAGCTCCGATAATAGCAGTCTGCACTCCCTACCTTCGCCTTTGAAAAACACCTCCACACTGAACACTTCAAGAGGTTACGGTGGCTCTATCAAAATTCAGGACCTTGCCCTCCAGGCCACCGGGGTGAGCGTATGACTAAGAAGCCATCAGTCATTGTATCCCATCTCCTTAGTCACAATGACTTGTCTGAGGCAGTGGTTTTCAAAACTGAGTGTGGATCAGAATTACCTGGATGGCTTATAAAACAGATTGCTGGGCTCATCTCAGAGTTTCCAATTCAATTGGCTTGGGGTGAGGCCTGAGAATTTGGGTTCATAATAGGTTCTAAGGTGATACTGTTGCCAACACGGAGGTGGAAGGTCAAGTACCAGCCAGAGAAAAGCCACAGAAGCTTATGTGCCCTCCGTAAAGCTCTCCCTTTTCTTTGGAATCTATTGCTGCAGAGATGTCTGGTGTCTCTCTCCAAATGGCCAAACCTCTCAATAGCCAAAACCTCTCAATCCCTAACACCTGGAAAGGGTCTGTCTGCAGGGTGAGATAATGTGGATAAAATAGATTAAATAGAGAGGAAAACAGACCTGGGAGTTGAAGGAGAGTTTGTGCCTCATGACTTTAGACTCTGCATCTAATTATCACCAAAGCTAGTGTTACTTCTATTTTTCTTTTTTAATAGGAACAAAAAACATCCCTTGATAGCCCCAAGCCCCACCCCTCACTCCTGTCCCAAGCACATTTTCTTATTCAAATGAGAATTATGGCATTTTTTCAAACGCTTGCAACAGATTGGCCCTGATTATAAATGCATGGCCTTCAACACCCTGTCTGGTCTGTTCCCAGCCTATTCTACTCTGCCTCATCCAACTTTGGCAGCCTCTCCAATTTCTTTTGCCTCCCTGAGGACTTTCGCACATCTGTGTGTTTATTCCTGAAGGCTCTCCCCCAACAACAACTCCTGTTTATTCTTGCCTACCTAACTCCTGTTTATTCAGGTCTTCAGGAAGTCTTTTCTCACCAAGTAGGTTGGTTTGATAAGCTTGGCCTGTGCACTCATAGAACTACCTTATGACCACGCAGCATCTATGGACTTGGGCAATTAATTTTTGAATTTATGTCTCCTCCACTAGAATGCAGATTTTATAAAAACATAGACCTATGTTTTATTTAAAACTCAATCTGAAAAAAGATACATTGTACCTCATCAGATTTTTTTTTTTAAGTGTGCTTCAAAAGACACTGTGACAGTGTGAAAGACCATCCGCAGAGTGGGCGAAAATATTTGCAAATCATATGTCTTACAAGTGGAGTTCTCACAACTGAACCAAAAAATAAACAACTCAGTTTAAAAACAGACAAAGGTCTTGAGTAGACATTTGTCCAAGTATGGTATACAAAGGGCCAGTGAGCACAGGAGAAGAAGCTCAATTTCTAATCATCAAGGAAATGCAAATCAAAACCACAACGAGATACTACAGCATGTCCATTCCAATAGCTTTTATATGCTGGAATTCTGGCATACTCTGGCACAGCTACTGTAGAAAACTGTGGTATTCTTCAAAAAATTAGACATAGAATTATGACCCAGCGACTCCACTTCCGATTATGCCCCCAAAGAACTGAAAGCAGACTCAAGTAGATATTTGTACATTCATGTACACAGCAGCATTATTCCCCATAGCCCAAAGGGGGAAGCAGCCCACATGTCCATCAGCAAGTGAATGGATGGACAAAAGGTAGTATATGCAGAGTGGACTATCGTTCATCCTTAAAGAGGAAAGAAATTCCGACGCATGCTACACCAGAAATGAACCTTGAAACCTCATGCTAAGGAAAATAAGCCAGACTCAAAAGGACAAAGATTGTATGATTTCACTCACGAGAGTAGTCAAATGCATAGAGACAGAAAACAGAACGATGGTTGCCAGAGGCCAGGGAAAGGGAGAGGGAGGAGTTATTGTTCAACAGATAAGAGTTTTGGTTGAGGAAGATGAAAAAATTCTGGAGATGAATGGTGATGATGGTTACACAACAATGCCTGTGTGCATCATGCCACTGAACTGTACATGTACAAGTGATTACAGTAGAAAATTGATGTGATATATGTTCACTACAATGAAAAGCAACATGGAGAAGGCAATGGCAACTCACTCCAGAATTCCTGCCTGGGAAATCCCATGGATAGAGGAGCCTGGCAGGCTACATCCATGGGGTCAGAAAAGAATCAAACATGACACAGTGGCTAAACAAGACCATGTTAAAAATATTTTCAAGGGTAGAGGATATAGTCTTACCTCCATTGTTGCTTTAAAAATAGCATTAAAATTTAAAATTAATATGCCCAAACTTTGTTAATAAAAGACAAAGTAACTAAAAGTTATTATATATCCAGTGCTTCTCTGGGAGGCAGACAATTTATATTGGCTTCTAATTTAAAATTGTTCATTTTATCAAACATGGTTTGACTTTGGTTGGTCTTTTATAGTTTACATAAAACAAAGTTGATTTTCCTCAATTTTGTGATTTAAATAGTTCCCACATTGAGCAAATAATAAAGTTTGAATTTATATATACAAAAAAAAAAGGCAACAGCATCAGTGAGTAGCCTCCCTGAGTGTGTGGCACATGATAGGTTCTCAGTAAACAGTATCGAAAAATGAGTAAGTAGTAAATGGGTAAAAAGCAATAAACCAATGATTCTATTAAATAGATGAGAAAGTAAATTTATAAACTTTGACACAGAAGGAAGAACACAACCTCTTTGAAAGCCAAAAATAGTTTATAATTCATTACATACACTAGTATAATCTTATTTTCCTGAAGGGGGGAAAAATACACTCGAACATACACATAGAAAAAAAGTCTATAAGTCCCACCCATTAATTGTGGTTGTTTTTGGAATAGAATTATGGGTGATGGACCTTTAGCTTCCACTTTATGTATTTTAGTACTCCTTGAAGGTTTTAAAATAAGCACAAATTACTTCTTATATTACGAAGTAATCAATACATACACTTTCATTTTGAAAAATAAATGCAGTGTTTGAAATGAAATGCCACACTTTCGATGTGGTCTGACCAAAGCAGGTTGAAGAGGAACATCACTGGCTGGAGTTTCGGAGGCTGGACTTCTAATTTAAGAGAGATGCATCATATGCCAGGCCCCCAACAAGGCGTTTTCTGGCCCTAGGGTAATTCTGGAAAGGTTAATTACTCCCACAACTTAGCAACCCCACTCTCCGAGGTTTTTTTCCGGACAGAGCATGGTTTTCAATACAAAAGAATGAGGAGATGCCTTACGTCAGAAGACCAAGCTCAGAAGTCACCTTTGGTGGCATGGTTATTTTAACCGCCTTCCCCCATCCCACACATTGCACACAGTTGGTCTAACCAGGAAACCCTACCCAGGAAAAGTCCAGGCCTCAGGTGGAAAGTAAGAGGTGGCACTCAGCGTGGCAGGAAGGATGTTATTGTTGGTGAGTCATGTCCGGTAGCAGCTTGGGGGAGCTGCTGAGGCACCTCCCTGTTCTCGACACCAGCGGCACCTGAAGTTCACGCTGAAGTCATGGATGAGCACCCAGGAGCTGTTTTGGGGAAAATGAGTACGCAGAGAGAGAAGTGGATTCTTCAGCTGTGCCCTGACTTTTAGTAAATGCAGAGAGATGACGGGTTGTTTTGGAGGGAACATGGAAGAGGGAGACGGTTTGGGATGGAAAGAGTCCTCATCTGTCAATCAGACATCCCAGATACAGGCTCCAGGTCTATCACTAGCTAGCTCTGGCATTTAGGACAAATCATGGCATTGCTTAGAATGTCTCTTTCCTCTGTGCAGCCAAGAGTTTGAACCAGGTGATTATCAAGGTATGACTTAGTGTAGAGGCCGCAGCTTGACGGGGTTTCATCTCCCAGCTGTGCCACCTACCAGCCATGTATCCTAGAGTCAGCCGTCCTGCCTTGCAAGGTAAGCTGGGAGAGTAGCCTGGCTCCTTGCACACGTGTAGGTGCTCACGGCAGTGCTCTTCACGCCACTGTGAATGCGATCACATCCCACCCAGCACACTGCGTTTGTTAGTCGCAGTAATTAACGTATGTCTTTGTATACGTGGCTCACCCAGTTTGTGGTTGGCCATAGAGGTGGCGTGTGGACCCAGCGGAGTGCGCCACACCTCTTTAGGGATAGCTCTCACTTTTCAGCTAATGGAAGGGTTAATGAACTTGTCCAAAGGCTTACAGCTAGTCAGTGCAGCCACTGAGACTTGAACCCAGGTTATTTATTTCCAGACCTCTTGCTCTTCACTTCCGTCTGACGCAGCTCCTCGAGTGACGTGTCTCAGGAAGCGCCTCTTCTTCCCTGTGTGGCATGAATCAATGGTAATTTAACATCGAAAACACCTTTCAGTTGCCTTGATATTTGCACTTCCCCAGGCCTTTCCGATAAATGCTCACATTCCAGCCACTTGTGAATAATCCTTGCCTGGAGTTTGCATTTAAGAAGGATCAGCTTGAGCCACAGCACACATTTAATGTGCACTTCTGAAAGTGTAGGAGTTTTTGAAATATTCTAAATCACTTCCCTAAGAAAAAAGAGGAAATGAACGAGTCATGCTGATGAATATTTGAACACAAACAAATATTGGGAAAACCTACAGAGAATGTGGGCTGGGAAAATTCCTTTGCCCCGAACAATGTATTGATACTTGTAACCATAGGGATTTGCCTTCCCCTGTATTTCCTGTGTTCCCTCCACTCAGTTTCCCTGCTGTTGCCGCCAGAAGCCTAGATCTGACCTCATCAACAACCCGCTGACTGGTGCCTGCCTTGCTTCTTAGATCAAAGGCATTGCTATTAATTTCTTGCTTCTTGCCACTTATTCATTCCGGAATCAGCCATGGTTCTTCTTTCCCTACTGATGCTTAAACTGAGTACTCAAGAGCTTTGTTATCTGACCCCCAAGCCATGGGCCATACATCATGTCCACCTATTTGTCTCCCTTACCTGTCCTTTCCTGCAGCAATACTGACTGCTCCATGTTCATTGAATGTGTTCTCCATCCTTTACGCATTTCTGACTGCCATCCCTTCTGCCTGGGATGTCTCTGTCTTCATCCGCTATGCCTAATTCTCACGTTTCCTCCAAAACCTAAACTCAGTGTTACCTCTCGGATGGACCCTTGCACTGATTCCATGATGATTTCATCACTCAGTCCTCTGAACCCCAGTCCTCTTGGCTGGTTGCAATGTTATGGCTCTAAGAATGCAAAGTTTGGGTCTTTGAGTGTCCATCTAACTGCAACACCCTTACCTGCCCAGCACAAAGAAAGATCACACTGAATGTTGGGAACGGGATATAGAACCCAGGTACTTTGACTCCTATTCCTGCAACAAGAATATGATTCAACATTTATTCAACACATATTTTGAGCTCCAATAACTGCGCTGTGATGAAGGGATCTCATTCACGGTAAAAGCCCATGGGGCTTCCCTTGCAGTCCAGTGGTTGAGACTCTGCTTCCACTGCAGAGGGCACGGGTTCAATCCCTTGTAGGGGAAGTTCCACATACTGCACAGTGTGGGGAAAAAAAAGTAAAAGCCCATGGTTTTGAATGGCCTTTAAAGCCCCTCATGATATGAGCCTTCATCTCCGTTCTAACCCTCCCTCCCTTGCATCTACCTCCTTAACCTCTTTCCTCTTCTTGAACATGTCCTCACATCTGTGTTTTGTCTTTGCTCCTCCTTCTGCCCAGGATGATCTTTCTCCTAAACAAACCCGGCTTTTCTTCTTCCTGCTTCAAGTTTTCGCTTAAACATGCCTTCCTCAGTCAGGACACATCCCACTATATAATGTAAAATTGCAATTACCTCCCACGTTGACTCTTCTCATCCTTTGCTCACTCTACTTTCCTCCATAATGCCTATTGTCCTCAGACTCACTGTATTTTTTTTTTCTCTTCATGTATCTTTTGATTCTGTCACTGGAATCTTAGGTTTTTGATTTATTGCTGAACATTTCATATGTAGGAAAGTACCTTATACATGCTAGGAGTTCTATCGCTCTTTGTTGAATAAATGAATGAATAAAAGTTGAACAGGACAGGCTGAGCTTTTGTCCTCTTTGTGACTCATGGACCACCAGAAGAATAGGCTCGATTCATCACCCAGCTGAGAAGTGTTCTGGTAGGGAAGTTAGAGACAGCCAACTCAAATGAGGACAGTGGAGGAAAATGTCATTATCCTTGCCCGAAAAGACTTATAGGTCTCCAGATGAATAAATAGATAAATAAGTAGATATCAAACAATATGAAAATGACTTGGCCAAAGGACAAAATAAACACTCTCTCATGCACTTCTTATCCTTTCTGCTGTTATAAACCCGTTGAGGAGTTGGTTCCAGGCTAATTCATTGATGCATCCTTTTTTTCTTCACACCCCCGGGAATACTGCATCCCAGCCTCACAGGTACACCATCTGGAGGGAGGGAATATACAAGAAGATGACTGATGGATGAATGAATGGACCCTGAAACAATATGCAAGCATGTGGTCCCTCTCTGCCTTAAGCAATATAAATGCCAGTGGTGATTTGGCTGAGAGACGATTATATTTTTCTGTTTATCCATTTGGCTGGCACAGTAAGGCGGGGATTTCACAGTCATTCACTGACTGATATATGGCGTGATAAAAGCAGGCATCTGCTTGTGAGGAGCAGTTCTCCATAAAGCTATTCTGAGAAAAACAGGTCCAGTAAAGTGAGCTCACGCCCATTACTGGAGATATCTCCAAATTTATTACTGGAAGCTGTATTAGGAGGAGAGTTGACATAGCTTTCTCCTGGTCAATTTCATCAATGGTGATTTGGAAGGCATGACATCAGCTAAGCCATGGAAGATTCGCTGCCCTCATCCATCCCCTGCAGGGCTAATGCAGGCCGCTGGGACACTTCAGTGTCTGAGAAGACACTGCCTCCCTTAGATGACTCCCTTGTCTTCAGATTATAGTCAAGAAAACTGGGGCCCAGAATGGGAAGGGATTGGTTTTAATTCAAACAGCTACCTATTTCGGCAGAGCCGGTACTAGAACCCACCATGTAACGCGTGTTGGTCACCTATTCATTGCTTGCATACTTCCAGTGACAGAATTTAACAGTGACTTGAATCTCCTAGATTTTTGTATTTTAATATTTTATTTATCTACAGTTGATTTATAATGTTCTTAATTTCTGGAGTACAGCACATTGGTTCAGTGTATATAGTTATAGGCTCCCCAGGTGGTGCTAGTGGTAAGGAACCTGTCTGCCAGTGCGGGAGACTTAAGAGATGCGGGTTCGATCCCTGGGTTGGGGAGATCCCCCAGAGGAGGGCATAGACACCCACCTCAGTATTCTTGCCTGAAGAATTCCATGGAGAGAGGAGCTAGACAGTCTACAGTCCATAGGATCGCTCAGAATCGAACATAACTGGAGTGACTTAGCATGCATATACAAATATACGCATTCTTCTTCATTATAGTTTATTATAGGATATTGAATATAGTTTCCTGTGCTCTCCAGTAGGAACTCATTTATCTACTTTGTATATAGTAGTTTATATCTGCTAAGCCCAAACTCTTAATTCATCCCTCTCCCATCTCCTTTTCCCTTATGGTAACCATGAAATCATTGCCTATGTCTGTGAGACTGTTTTTGTTTTGTGAATAAGTTAATTTGTATCTCATTTTAGATTTCACATGTAAGTGATATCATATTTAACTTTTTCTGATTTTTCTGTCTGGATTTTTTAAGGTATTTTAAAAGATGTAGTTGTTTTATGCTGCTGTGTCAGTTTCTGCCGCACTGCTAAGTGGATCAGCCACTTGTATACACACATCCTCCCTTTTTTGGGATCTCGTTCCCAGATGGGTCACCACAGAGCGCTGAGCAGAGCTCCCTGTGCGATGCACTAGGTTCTCCTTAGTAATCTGTCTTATGAGTCAGTTCAGTCAGCTCAGTTGCTCAGTCGTGTGTGGCTCTTTGCAACCCCATGAATCGCAGCATGCCAGGCCTCCCTGTCCATCACCATCTCCCAGAGTTCACTCAAACTCTCATCCATCGAGTCAGTGATGCTATCCAGTCATCTCATCCTCTGTCATCCCCTTCTCCTCCTGCCCCCAATCCCTCCCAGCATCAGCGTCTTTTCCAGTGAGTCAACTCTGCGCATGAGGTGGCCAAAGTACTAGAGTTTCAGCATTAGCATCATTCCTTCCAAAGAAATCCCAGGGCTGATCTCCTTCAGAATGGACTGGTTGGATCTCCTTGCAGTCCAAGGGACTCTCAAGAGTCTTCTCCAACAACACAGTTCAAAAGCATCAATTCTTCGGCACTCAACTTTCTTCACTGTCCAACTCTCACATCTATACATGACCACAGGAAAAAACATAGCCTTGACTAGATGGACCTTAGTTGGCAAAGTAATGTCTCTGCTTTTGAATATGCTATCTAGGTTGGTCATAACTTTCCTTCCAAGGAGTAAGTGTCTTTTAATATCGTGGCTACAATCACCATCTGCAGTGATTTTGGAGCCCCCCAAAATAAAGTCCAGTAGTCATGTATGGATGTTAGAGTTGGACTGTGAAGAAGGCTGGGTGCTGAAATTGATGCTTTTGAACTGTGGTGTTGGAGAAGACTCTTGAGAGTCCCTTGGACTGCAAGGAGATCCAACCAGTCCATCCTAAAAGAGACCAGTCCTGGGATTTCTTTGGAAGGAATGATGCTAAAGCTGAAACTCCAGTACGTTGGCCACCTCATGTGAAGAGTTGACTCATTGGAAAAGACTCTGATGCTTGGAGGGATTGGGGGCAGGAGGAGAAGGGGACAATAGAGGATGAGGTGGCTGGATGGCATCACTGACTCGATGGACATGAATCTGAGTGAACTCCGGGAGTTGGTGATGGACAGGGAGGCCTGGCGTGCTGCGATTCAAGGGGTTGCAAAGAGTCAGACGTGACTGACTGACTGAACTGAACTGAAAATAAAGTCTGACACTGTTCCCACTGTTTCCCCACCTATTTCCCATGAAATGATGGGGCCGGATGCCATGATCTTAGTTTTCTGAATGTTGAGCCTTAAGCCAGCTTTTTCACTCTCCTCTTTCACTTTCACTAAGAGGCTTTTTAGTTCCTCTTCACTTTCTGCCATAAGGGTGGTATCATCTGCATATCTGAGGTTATTGATATTTCTCCCAGCAATCTTGATTCCAACTTGTGCTTCTTCCAGCCCAGCTTTTCTCATGATGTATTCTGCATATAAGTTAAATAAGCAAGGTGACAATATACAGCCTTGACGTATTCCTTTTCCTATTTGGAACCAGCCTGTTGTTCCATGTCCAGTTCTAATTGATGCTTCCTGACCTGCATATAAGTTTCTCAAGAGGCAGGTCAGGTGGTCTGGTATTCCCATCTCTTTCAGAATTTTCCACAGTTTCTTGTGATCCACACAGTCAAAGGCTTTGGCATAGTCAATAAAGCAGAAATAGATGTTCTTCTGGAACTCTCTTGTTTTTTTGATGATCCATTGGATGTTGGCAATTTGATCTCTGGTTCCTCTGCCTTTTTTAAAACCAGCTTGAATGGAAGTTCATGGTTCACGTACTGCTGAAGCCTGGCTTGGAGAATTTTGAGCATTACTTTACTAGCGTGTGAGATGAATACAATTGTGTGGTAGTTTGAGCATTCTTTGGCATTGCCTTTCTTTGGGATTGGAATGAAAACTGACCTTTTCCAGTCCTGTGGCCTCTGCTGAGTTTCCCAAAATTGCTGGCATATTGAGTGCAGCACTTTCACTGCATCATCTTTCAGGATTTGAAAGAGTTCCACTAGAATTCATCACCTCAACTAGCTTTGTTTGTAGTGATGCTTCCCAAGGCCCGCTTGACTTCACATTCCAGGATGTCTGGCTCTAGGTGAGTGATCACCCCATCGTGATTAACTTGGTCCTGAAGATCTTTTTTGTATGGTTCTTCTGTGTATTCTTACCACCTCTTCTTTGTATATTCTGCTTCTTAATATTTTCTGTTAGGGCCAGACCATTTCTGTCCTTTATCGAGCCCATCTTTGCATGAAATGTTCCCTTGGTGTCTCTGAATGTCAATCCCAGTCTCCCAATTCATCTCATCCTCCTTTCTCCCTTGGTATCCATAATTTGTTCTCTATGTATGCATCTCTATTTCTGCTTTACAAACAAGATCACCTATACCATTTTTCTAGATTCTACCCATATACATTAATACATGATATCTGCTTTTCTCTTTCTAACTTACTCCACTCTGTATGACAGTCTCTTGGTTCATCCCCAGCTTTGTAAACGGCACAGTTTTGTTCCTTTTTATGGCTGAGTGACATTACATTATACAGCACAGCATCTTCCTTATCCATTCCCCTGTTGATGGATACTTAGGTTGCTTCCGTGCCCTGGCTCTTGTAAATAGTGTTGCAGTGAACTTCGGGGAACATGTGTCTTTTTGAACTATGGTTTCCACTGGATATATGCCTGGGAGTGGGATAGCTGGGTCATATGGTAGTTCTATCTTTAGTTCTTTAAGGAACCTCCACACTCTTCTCCATAGCGGCTGTCTTGAGTGTAAGGGGGTTCCCTTTCGACACATCCTGTCCCACATTTATTGCATGCAGATTTTTTGATAACCATTCTTACCACTGTGAGGTGATACCTAATTGCAGTTTCAATCTGCATTTCTCTAGTAATTAATGATGCTGTGACCTTTTCATGTGCCTCTTGGCCATCTGTATGTGTTCTTTGAAGAAAGGGCCACTTAGATCTTCTGCCCATTTTTTGATTAGATTTTTTTATATTAAGTTGTTTGTATATGTTGAAGATTAATCTGTTGTCATTTGCTTCATTTGCAAATATTTTCTCCCATTCTGAGAGCTGTCTTTCTGTCTCAGTTGTGGTTTTCTTTGCTTTGCTAAAGTTTTTAAGTTTAAAGTCCCACTAGTTTATTTTTGTTTTTATTTTCATTATTCTAGGAGGTGGGTCATAAAGATCTTGCTGTGATTTATGTCAAAGAGTGTTCTTCCTCTGTTTTCCTCTAAGTGTTTTATAGTGCCCAGTCTTACATTTAGGTCTTTCATCCATTTTGAGTTTATTTTCATGTATGGTGTTAGGGTGGATTCTGTTAATAATTTCATTCTTTTACGTGTAGCTGTCCAGTTTTTCCAACACGACTTATTGAAGAAACTGTCTTTTCTTCACTGTATATTGTCACCTCCTCTGTTATTAATTAGGTGACCACAGGTGAGCAGCTTTGTCTCTGGGCTGTCTACTCTGTCCTGTTGCGCCATTCTGTCCTGATTAATGCAGCTTTGTAGTGCAGTCTGAAGTCAGGCAGCCTGATTCCTCCAGCTCTGTCATTCTTTCTGGATATTGTTTTGGCTATTCTGGGTCTTTTGGTTTCCATACATATTGTAAAACTTTTTCTTCTAATTTCTATGAAAAAATACCATTGGTAATTTGATAGGGATTGCATTGAATCTGCATATTGCTTTGGATAGTATAGTCATTTTCATAATATTGCTTCTTCAAGTTCAGGAACATGATATGTCTCTCCATCTGTTTGTGTGAGCTTTGATTTCTTTTATCAGTATATCATACAGGTCTCTTGCCTCCTTAGTTAAATTTATTCCTAGGTACTTTATTCTTTTTGTTGTAATAGTAAATGGGTTTGTTTCCTTAATTTCTCTTTCTGATTTTTCATTGTTAGTGTATAAGAATGCAAGAGATTTCTGTGCATTAATTTTGTGGCCTCAGCTTTACCAGAGTAATAGAGTAGCTCTTGCCAGTTCTCTGGTGGCATCGGTGTAAAGTATCATGTCATCTGCAAACAGTGACGGTTTTTTTCTTTTTATTTTTTCCAATTTGGATTCCTTTCTTTTTCTTTTCTGATTGCTGTGGCTAGGAATTACAAAACTGTATTGAATGACAGTGGCAAGATTGGGCACCCTTGTCTTGTTCGCTTTCTTAAAGTAAATGCTTTCAGTTTTTCACCATTGAGAATGTTTGCTGTGGGCTTATCATCTATGGCCTTTATTATAGATTCCCTCTGTACTCACTTTCTGGAGAGCTTTCATCACAAATCCATGTTGAATTTTGTCAAAAATTTTTCCTACGTACAT
>SJYF01000270.1:7551208-7584125 GCA_006410515.1 Procapra przewalskii | reverse complement strand
GCATCAATTCTTTGGCACTCAGCCTTCTTCACAGTCCAACTCTCACATCCATACATGACCACAGGAAAAACCATAGCCTTGACTAGACAGACCTTAGTCAGCAAAATAATGTCTGCTTTTGAATATATTATCTAGGTTGGTCATAACTTTTCTTCCAAGGAGTAAGTGTCTTTTAATTTCATGGCTGCAGGCACCATCTACAGTGATTTTGGAGCCCCAAAAAATAAAGTCTGACACTGTTTCCACTGTTTCCCCATCTATTTCCCATGAAGTGATGGGACTGGATGCCATGATCTTCATTTTCTGGATGTTGAGTTTTAAGCCAACTTTTTCGCTTTCCTCTTGCACTTTCATCAAGAGACTTTTTAGTTCCTCTTCACTTTCTGCCAAAAGGGTGGTGTCATCTGCATATCTGAGGTTATTGATATTCCTCCGAGCAATCTTGATTCCAGCTTGTGTTTCTTCCAGTCCAGCATTTCTCATGATGTACTCTGCATATAAGTTAAATAAGCAGGGTGACAGTATACAGCCTTGACATATTCCTTTTCCTATTTGGAACCAGTCTGTTGTTTCATGTCCAGTTCTAACTGTTGCTTCCTGACCTGCAAACAGATTTCTCAAGAGGCAGGTCAGGTGGTCTGGTATTCCCATCTCTTTCAGAATTTTCCACAGTTTCTTGTGATCCACACAGTCAAAGGCTTTGGCATAGTCAATAAAGCAGAAATAGATGTTTTTCTGTTACTCTCTTGCTTTTTCAATGATCCAGTGGATGTTGGCAATTTGATCTCTGGTTCCTCTGCCTTTTCTAAAACCACCTTGAACATCAGGGAGTTCACGGTTCTCTTACATCTCCTGAATTGGAAAGTGAGTTCTTTACCACTAGCACCACCTGGGAAAAATCCTTAAAATGGATGGGATGAGCAAATTTAATTCAGATGACCATTATATCTACCACTGCTGCTGCTGCTGCTGCTAAGTTGCTTCAGTCGTGTCCAACTCTGTGCGACACCATAGACTGCAGCCCACTGGCCTCACCCATCCCTGGAATTCCCCAGGCAAGAATACTGGAGTGGGTTTCCATTTCCTTCTCCAATGCATAAAAGTGAAAAGTGAAAGTGAAGTCGCTCAGTCGTGTCCGACTCTCAGGGACCCCATGGACTACAGCCCACCAGGCTCCTCCGTCCATTGGATTTTCCAGGCAAGAGTACTGGGGTGGGGTGCCATATCTACCACTGTGGGCAAGAATTCCTTAGAAGGAATGCCGTAGCCCTCACAGTGAACAAAATGGTCCAAAATACAGTCGTTGGGTGCAATCTCAAAAATGACAGAATAATCTCAGTTCATTTCCAAGGTAAACCATTCAACATCACAGTAATTCAAATGTATACCCCAACTAATAATGCTGAAGAAGCTGAAATTGATTGGTTCTATGAAGACCTACAAGACCTTCTAGAATTAACGCCAAAAAAGAAAAAGATGCCCTTTTCATCATAGGGAACAAGAATGCAAAAGTAGGAAGTCAAGAGATACCTGGAGTAACAGGCAAGCTTGGCCTTGGAGTACAAAATAAAGCAGGGAAAAGACTAATAAGATTTTGTCAAGAGAACACACTGGCTGTAGCAAACACCCTCTTCCAACACCACAAAAGATGACTCTATACGTGGACATCACCAGATGGTCAATACCAAAATCAGATTGATTATATTCTTTACAGCCAAAGATGGAGAAGCTCTAAAGAAGCTTTGAAAAATAAGACCTGGAGTTGACTGTGGCCCAGATCATGAGCACCTTATTGCAAAATTCAGGCTTATACTGAAGAAAGTATGGAAAACCACTAGACCATTCAGGTATGACCTAAATCAAATCCCTTATGACTATACAGTGGAAGTAATAAATGGATTCAAGGGATTAGATCTACTAGAGTGCCTGAAGAATTATGGACTGAGGCCCATAATATTGTATATGAGCCAGTGACCAAAACTATTTCAAAGAAAAATAAATGCAAGAAGGCAAAGTGGTTGTCTGAGGAGGTTTTACAAATAGCTGATAAAAGAGAAGCTAAAGGCAATGGAGAAAGGGAAAGATATACCCAACCAAACACAGAGTTTCCGAGAATAGCAAGGAGAGATAAGAAAGCCTTAAGTGAACAATGCAAAGGAATAGAAGAAAACAATAGAATGGGAAAGATTAGAGACCTCTTCAAGAAAATTGGCGACATCAGGGGAACACTTCATGCAAGAATGGGCACAATAAAGGACAGATATGGTAAGGACCTAACAGAAGTAGAAGAGATTAATAAGAGGTAGAAAGAATATACAGAAGAACTGTCCAAATAATGTTTCAGTGACCCAGATAACAATAATGGTGTGGTCATTCACCTAGAGCCAGACATCCTGGAGTGTGAAGTCAAGTGGGCCTTGAAAGTGGAAAGTGAAGTCGCTCAGTCGTGTCTGACTCTTTGCGACCTATGGACGGTAGCCCACCAGGCTCTTCCATCCATGGGATTCTCCAGGCAAGACTACTGGAGTGGTTGCCATTTGCTTCTCCAGGGGATCTTCCCAACCCAGGGATCGAACCCAGGTCTCCCACATTGCAGTCAGACACTTTAACCTCTGAGCCACCAGGGAAGAAGGAAACATTATTACAAGCAAAGTTAGTGGAGGTGATGGAATTCCAACCGAGATATTTAATCCTAAAAGATGATGCTGTTAACAATAGTGGTGTGGTCATTCACCTAGAGCCAGACATCCTAGAGTGTGAAGTCTAATGGGCCTTAGGAAACACTGAGTTAAAGAACAGCACTCATTATGCCAGCAAATTTGGAGAACTCAGCAGTGGCCATGGGACTGGAAAAGGTCAGTTTTCATTCCAATCCCAAAGGAAGGTAATGCCAAAGAATTCTCAAACTACTGTAAAGTTGAGCTTTATTCACATGCCAACAAGGTAGTGTTCAAAATCCTTCCAGCCATGGTTCAGCAGCACATGAATCAAGAACTTGCATATGTGCAAGCTGGGTTTAGAAAAGTCAGAGGAACCAAGGAACAAATTGCCAACATCCACTGGATCATAGAGAAAGCAAAGGAATTCCAGAGAAAACATCAACTTCTGCTTCATTGACTACACTAAAGCCTTTGACAGTGTGGATCACAACAAACTGGAAAATTCTTAAAGAGATGGGAGTACTAGGTGCCTGACCTGTCTCCTGAGAAAACTATATGCAGGTCAAGAAGCAACAGTTAGAACCAGACGTGGAGCAATGGACTGGTTCAAAATTGGGAAATGAGTGTGTCAAGGCTGTGTATTGTCACCATGCTTATTGAACCTTATGGGGTGTACATCCTGGAAAACACCAGGCTGGACAATTCATAAGCTAGAATCAGGATTGCTGGGGGAAATATCAACAACCTCAGATAAACAGATGATATCAATCTAATGGCAGAAAGCCAAGAAGACTTAAAGAGTCTCTTGATGAGAGTGAAAGAGGAGAGTAAAAAAGCTGACTTAAAATTCAGCATTCAAAAATCTAAAAGATCATGGCTTCTGGTCCCAACACTTCATGGCAAGTGGAAGGGGAAAAGTGGAAAAGGTGACAGATTTTATTTTCTTGGGTTCCAAAACCACTGTGGCTGCATCCATGAAATTAAAAGGCACTTGCTCCTTGGAAGAAAAGCTATGACAAATGTAGACACTGTATTAAAAAACAGAGACATCACTTTGCTGACAAATGTCTATATAGTCAAAGTTAAGGTTTTCCAGTAGTCATGTATGGATGTGAGAGTTGGACCATAAAGAAGTGCCAAAGAACTGATGCTTTCAAACTGTGGTGCTGGAGAAGACTCTTGAGAGTCCCTTGGACTGCAAGGAGATCAAGCCAGTCAGTTCTAAAGGAAATCAGTCCTGAATATTCATTGGAGGGACTGATGCTGAAGCTGAAGCTCCAGTACTTTGACCACCTGATGCGAAGAGCTGACTCATTGGAAAAGACCCTGATGCTGGAAAGATTGAGGGCAGGAGGAGAAGGGGATGACAGAGGATGAGATGGTTGGATGGCTTCACCAACCCAGTGGACATGAGTTTGGGCAAGCTCCAGGAGATAGTGAAGGACCTGGAAGTCTGGCCTGCTGTGGTCCATGAGGTCACAACGAGCCAGAGAAGACTTTGGGACTAAACAACAGCCATGTGCATTCCCCAGAGTCTGTTATTCAAAATAGAGTCACTGAGATAACATTGTAAACTCTCAAATGAAAGGCAGTTCTCCTTTTGGGGGGGCACAATTTTGAGGGAATGAAAACCTTACCTGCTTTTGAGACCTTATCAGTGGAACAAACATTCCAAGACACCATTGGACACCGGGAACCACAGATAGTACGGATCCCTCATACGGTGTTTTTCCAGTCACTACCCTTGCACTGGGACCACTAAAAAGGAGCCTAAGGGTGACTTGAACACAAGCACCATGATGCCGCAGTGGCCAAGCTGATAACCAAGTCAGCTGCTAAGTGACAAGCAGGTGGGCAAAGCTGAACAAAGGATGACTCAGGTCCTGAGCAGGGCAGCTCGATTTCAGTGTGCTACTCAGAATGAGCATAATGTAAAACCTATAAATCATTTATTTCTGGGATTTTTCACTTATTATTTTCAGACTTCAGTTGACTCTGCATAACTGAAACTCTAGAAAACAAAACCTTGGCTGAGGGGGGCTCATTTTCTCATGAGATCCCAGTGGCAACACTCAGCTTCCTTGTTATTTATATCCCAACCTTATGAAGCTCAGTGTTGCAGCAGTGCAAGGCCCAGGCCATGTGGCTGATAGGACGTGAGCAGAACCCATTCCCAAGTCTCTTAGGCCTCAAAGATGAACCTACTTATCATTCACCTAAACGAATTTTCATGAGTGAAACCAGCCAAGAAGGTGTTGCCAGGGGAAGATGGAAACATAAGCAAAGGGGAAGTAAAAGTCCCCATGACACTTCTCCTCCGTTCAGTTTCCTTCCCAGTTGATGTCTAAAGCATGAACTAAAATGAGTAATATTTTATTTTGTGCATTAGACTTGATTCATTTAACACTCCTTAGAAGTTAAGATTCCAAAGAAAGGTTAATTAAGATCTAGGTACTGAATACAATCAACCTTTGCAGTCAAAATGTGGGGAAAACATTTGTTTTCATTTTAAAACTACATACAATACAGTTTTAAAATGAATCCAAGAAACTAAGTTATCCTTTTCATCAGAAGCCTTTGAGTAACTTTTTTCGATGATAAAACTATTTGTTATAGCCTTCCCCAGTGTGATTTGAGTTCTAGGTTTCTTCACCAGTAAAATTCCTAAGCTGTCATGCTGGTGTGAGGTTGAAAGGGAGAAACTGTTTGAAGCCCAGTGCACTGGTTCACAGAAAGCATTCAGCCGAAGTTAGTTCCTCTGACTTTGTTCTATTCTTTTCTTATCACTTCAGCTTCCTGATCAACAGTCATACTTGAAGGAGAGCAGCAGTAGATGTGGAGAAGGCAATGGCACCCCACTCCAGTGCTCTTGCCTGGAAAACCCCATGGACGGAGGAGCCTGATGGTCTGCAGTCCATGGGGTCGCAAAGAGTTAGACACGACTGAGCGACTTCACTTTCACTTTTCACTTTTATGCATTGGAGAAGGAAATGGCAACCCACTCCAGTGTTCTTGCCTGGAGAATCCCAGGGACGGGGGAGCCTGGTGGGCTGCAGTCTATGGGGTCGCACAGAGTAGGACATGACTGAAGCGACTTAGCAGCAGCAGCAGCAGTAGATGAGGCTGAAGATGTTGTGATGGTTATAAATGAGCAACAAGTTAATATGAATATCTTTGGGCACTACAGTTTTTGCATGGATGTTAATTATTTAAAGAAAATCTTAGAGGGCGAACTAAAAGCCACACTTCACATGATGAGAAGTTGGAAATAATGTTCCTGAGGCCTTCAGATATTAAGCTGTAAAGCAAAGGAAAGCTTATTTCAATGAGATAAGTGGTACTATGACTTTCTTTTAATTATCAAGAGATCCAAGGTCTGGAGTGTCCAAAATTTTGATTCCAGTCCAGGATCTGACACTCAGTTGTGGAGCTTCACCATCTTTAAAATTCCGCTACACCCACCGGATGCAGATTCCCAACCCCATGCTGGTTAAACTTGGCTATAGTCAGCCAGCAGAAGGGAACACAGCTTCCTTTCCAAATCCCACTACAGACTGGCAAGAGTGTTACATCTGATGAATTTCATATCTGTTTGAGGCAATGATAATGAAAGACAAAACAAGACCATTGATTTGGTAGCAAAATGTCCTCAGAAGTATACATCAGTTCCTTAAATGCAGTAATATAAATGTTGCCATTGGTCTTCAATAATAAAGGAAGCACAATGGTGGAAAAGGTCTTAGAGATTATCTTTCCAACATAGTTGTCATACAGATGGAAAAACAGAGGTCCAGGAAAGAGGAATGATTTGTCCAAAGTTTCACAACAAATCATGACAGAGCAAGAACCAGAATTCTTAACTCTCAGGTCTCTAGTAGCTAACTAGATATCAATATATAGATACATACATGCGTAACCGTTTCCTAAGAAAGCACTCTTAGGGTGCTCACAATTTCGCTTCAACATCTCTGCACAAAGGCCACTGTAGAGTTATGACCTAAATAGGAAAAAAAGTGACATCACTTCTAGGACATCTGTCCCTGGTAGGTAGCATCAAAGACCCTTGCCAAGGACACCTCCAATCTCCTTGGACATGCTGGTTCAGCTCCTTGTTTGGCTGACATCAGCCTGACTCACAGCTTCAGAAATGGCAAGATGTGCACAGTGAGGGATGAAACAGACTCACGCTCAAAGCTAGGTCAAGTTTGCCAAAATCGTCCCCAAACCCCTTTAGCTAATTGGAAATTGCTGCAGAGGACCTACCTCTCTATCCTACAGCTGAGCAACAAAAATGCCTCCAGTGGAGACTTTACCTCCCAGAGGTGAGCTGAGATCATTTCTGGCAATGTAGCCCTTCCTGTTTATTTTTAGGCTGGTACAGTAGAACTCATTGGTTGATTGCTGAGCACACAGATAATTGGAAAAAAAGAAAAAGCCTTCTAAATAAGTGCTCTTTAATCTGTTTCTGTCTGCATTAATAATTCAAAAATGTTGATTGTTATGTCCACTAAGCTATCCTTTACTGTCTTGTACACATGGATGCGTATGTTTCTATGTGTTGAAGGACCACATGTAGGATAGAGATTGGCCCTGGAAGACATTTAATAATCATCACTTGTTTTCCATTCATAAATTTACTCGGGTTTCTTTAGTAAATATTGTGTTTTACTATGAACATTATCATGAACTGTTAGCTCAAATATAATAATAGAATCATTAAATCATTAAACAAGCAAGTGTTTACTGACTGCTTTCTATTTAGTAGACACAGTACTAAATCCTTGGGTCATCATGTTAAACGAAATAGAGTCCCAGGAACAGAAGAAGAGATAACCTAGTGAGGGAGGGAGCTGTGTAAAGGAGAAAGGATAATACAGTACGGTCGGTGATAGAAGAAAGGCTGCCTAAAGTGCTAGTAAGCAGAGAGAGAAGTGAGCAATTAATTCTGCCCGGGAAAAGTTGAGGCGGATTCCTGGAGCAACTGACCTGGGGTTTCCCCAGGCTTAGGAGGAACAAAAGGATCACAAGAGTTTTTCAGCCATAGGAAACAGACCTTGCCTTCTTTCTTGGGAGGACTGAAGCTTCCTGGGAAAAGAGAGTCTTAAGAAAGCCGGTGAAGATGCCCCAGTTGACCTGTGGCCAAGAGAAGAAGCTCCATGTCTCTAGCCCTCTCAATCTGGGCATCTCTAATGGGTCTAGAAAGGACTGTCGTCAGAGAAAAAGTGAAGGGGCCCATGTGGGTTTGGAAGGTACTTTCCCTCTGAATCACTACCCTACAATACCCAAGCAGGACCTCAGGCAGGGGCAGAGTGGGTTTCCCTAGGCCCAGCCAAAGTAAAGCTTATTCAAACCTAAGCTTTACAGGAGAAAAATGAAGACTCTGTATGTAAGATGCTGGAATAATCAACCTCACCTTTCTAAATTCAATCTATAGACCCCAAAGGACTTGGAATGCTAACAAAGCTGTTGGGGTACTTAGAAGCAGGATTCTAGAATTAAGAAAGATGTGAGTTGAGCCCCAGACTGGGATTTTAAAGGCCTTTGGTCTATCATCAACTCTACCACCAGAAGTCTAGTCTTGAGAAAATAACATTGCCTTCTCAAGACCTCCCTTTCCCCTAATAAGAATGCAATTGGATTACGCCTTCCTGTGGGATTGGGGGCAGGAGGAGAAGGGGACAACCGAGGATGAGATGGCTGGATGGCATCACTGACTCGATGGACGTGAGTCTGAGTGAACTCTGGGAGTTGGTGATGGACAGGGAGGCCTGGCGTGCTGTGATTCATGGGGTCACAAAGAGTCGGACACAACTGAGTGATTGAACTGAACTGAACTGAACTGTGTGATTCTCAAATTTAGGATTCTAAGAGTGTGTTTAGACATGTGTGCAACCTAAGGGATCTCTGTAGATTTGGACTGTTCACGGGAAAATTAGCCATTTTGGCCAGATCATGATGGAAACTGTCTATGCAAGAGACAGGCGAACACATACCTTCACGGATACTGACACCCCTCAGTGATTGCAGTAGTTTGCATTATTTATATACATTTTTTCCTTCACTCCCTTCCTTTCTTTCCTTCTCCAGAAGTATCCTCCCTGAACCCACTGTCTTGGGCCAAATTTTATGACTTACTGGCAGCAATGAATTGTGGGCAGAATTAAAGTATGTCACCATCTACCTGTGACCTAAAGAGGCACAGCAAATTTATGCCAGCTTTTCAGAATGCCTTCCCTTGGCCAGGAGATGCGATCAGATTGGCCCCAGAGAGTCATTGCTTCTGCAGCCTGGTTATTGCAGTGAAAATCTTGGAGCTGAGCTGAGCCCATCCTGAAGCTTAGAGCCCAGTAAAGCCCAGCCTATGATGGAAAACAGTTTTTTGCATATATTGAAGCTGAGTTATTTGCATCAATCTATCTACCTGTTAGCCTAGAATATATTTTCTTTGTTTCAACGTACAGAGTTTAGGGATTATTTGTCATGCAAGAGCGTTATTTCAGCCAAAAGCTTTCTAGTGTGCTGATCCTCTTTGATTAGATTCTATAGATTGCCCAGCAGTCTGTGGAATAATGCACTGTATTAATTTCCTGTCACTGCTATAACAAATGTTACTGGCTTAAGCAACACAGTACTTATCTTATAGTTTTAGAGGTTGGAAGTTTGAAATAAATCTCACGAGGCTAAAATCAAGGTGTTGAAATGGTTGCATTCCTTCGGGCAACTCTACCTAAGACTCCATCTCCTTGTCTTTTCTAGGCTCTAGAGGCTGGCGGCCTTCCTTGATTTGCGGCTCCCTTCTTCCATCTTCAAGGACAGCAATGTCCTTGGCACATTGTCATCTCTCTGATTCTCTTTTCCTATGTCCATTTTCAAGTTCTAGGGACCTTTATGACATATTCAGTTCAGTTCAGTTCAGTCACTCAGTCGTGTCTGACTCTTTGTAGCCCTATGAATTGCAGAACACCAGGCCTCCCTGTCCATCACCAACTCCTGGAGTTCACTCAGATTCACGTCCATCGAGTCGATGATGCCATCCAGACATCTCATCCTCTGTCATCCCCTTCTCCTCCTGCCCCCAATCCCTCCCAGCATCAGAGTCTTTTCCAATGAGTCAACTCTTCTCATGAAGTGGCCAAAATACTGGCGCTTCAGCTTTAGCATCATTCCTTCCAAAGAACACCCAGGACTGATCTCCTTTAGAATGGACTGGTTGGATCTCCTTGCAGTCCAAGGGACTCTCAAGAGTCTTCTCCAACACCACAGTTCAAAAGCATCAATTCTTCGGTGCTCAGCTTTCTTCACAGTCCAATTCTCACATCCATATATGACTACTGGAGAAACCATGGCCTTAGGAACATACAAATAATTCAGGATAATCTTGTCTCAAGACCAGCTGATTAGCAATCAGAATCTCACCTATAGCATTATTTCCTATTTGCTACATAATCTAACGTACACAAAGTGCAAATGTTAGTCACTCAATTGTGTCCATCTCTTTGCAAACTCATGGACTCTAGCCTGCCAGGCTTCTCTGTCTATGGAATTCTCCAGGCAAGAATACTTGGGTTGGGTTGCCATTCCCTTCTCCTGGGAATCTTCCCAACCCCAGAGATCAAACCCCAGTTGCTCACATTACTGGCAAATTCTTTACCATCTGAGCCACAAGGGTTCCATGAATTAGGAGGTGAATGTCTTTAAGGGTTTAGGGGACCTTATTCTGCCTGACACAGGAACCATTGCTAATCCTGTACTCCTAAAAAGAGTGTTAAAAAGAAATATACAAATGAGCTTATTTACAAAACAGAAACAGACTCACAAACTTAGAGAATGAATTTACAGTTACCATGGGGAAACGGTGAGGGGAGACGGGATAGTTAGGGAGTTTGGGGTTGACATATATACACTGCAGTATTTAAAATGGACAACAACAGGACCTACTGTGTAGTATAGGGAACTCCACTTAATGTCATGTAACAACCTAAATGGGAAAAGAATGTGAAAAAGAACAGATACACATATGTGTATTACTAATCATTTTGCTGACACCTGAAACTATCACAACATTATTAATCAACTATATTCCAATATGAAATAAAAAGGTTAGCATTTGCCTTGGGGGCTCCTGCTCGTTCCTCCAGACCCCACTCTAAAAACCAAACCACAGCCTAGGTATAGGAAATGTTTTTGATGCCCAACATTTCCCTTCAGCCTCTTACATTACTGTAGCTGTGATGGATAATTATGTACATTTTTGTTTTAACCCATCTCAGGGGTACACTACCAACTTCTACATGTTTCTCCCTATGGCTGCTTTGGAACTACAGAAGCCTGCTCAGCTTCCTATGCAGACGTAGCCAGCACTGGTTGGGTGGAAGCTGATGAATAAATGCCCAGCCTTCTGGGAGAACATGGATGGAGGCTCAATTCACATAGTTTCTAGAAGGGTCTCAGCAGGACCATAACAATCCTCAGCTCATTAACCCCACTGATTAGCTTTCCCTTCTCCCTCTCTCCCAACTCTTTATCCTGCCACCTGGACCACCTCTCAGATGAACTGCCTGACACCCAGACCTTAGCTCAGACTCTGCTTTTGGAGGAAACCAAGCTGAGGTTTCATGTTTGGTGTTGGCTTAACAACCACGCCTCAAGGTTGAAAGAACCCTAACCATTACGCAATGCAACTTGTGTAGAAATGTCTAGAGCAGCTTGTATGATTCAAGAAAGCCCTCTAGTCTGTAACGCCTCTCACGAGAGGCTGTGCTGTCTCTGATTACACACCTCCAGGGATGCAGAGGTCAGTTTGCTCACGTGTCCCATGAGGCAAACCCGCCTAATGTAAGACAGCTGTCAGTAAAAATGTGCTTCCTTGAGAAAAGCTCTCATTACTCCAAGTTCAGTCTTTTGAGTCCTTTTGTAATGTCACACATTCTTATAAAAATGCTCAGAGACTTAGACACCAAAACACTTTCCTTCTTTATATTAAGCCTAGGGCCTTCAACAATACCACACAAACTCAAAATGTCCTTACAGCTGATGGAATCCTCTTTGCCAATATACTTAAATGTTTGTTCATAGTGAAGCAGAACATAGTATTTCATGAGTAAGCAGAGTGAGTTTGTTTAAAATTCTGAGTTCAAAAGTCAGTGATGTTACTTGTTACCTCTGTGTGCATGAGGAAATCAGCATCATTTGCCAAGCTTCAGTTTCTTCATCTGTAAAATGGGGATAATGAGACTCCCCTGAGGGTTGTCATGAGGAGAAAATCTATTAATGCATAAATGACGTGGGGAAAGCTCTGAAACATTGTTGTTACTCAGAAATGATTCAGTTGTTCAATTTCAGCTCTACCTCCAGTCAAGGAATAGAAGATCTTTACAATAAGCATGGAAGTAGAGCCAAGATTATAATGAACTGTGTCTCCACTTTTAAATGACTAAGACATTCTGTACTGAAGTGACAGAGACTGTGGTGAATTATAGCACTAAATTTCTGCTGTGCCTTTGTGTTGTTTGGTTACTGATACTGTGAATCAGCTTTACTATATGGGACCAAATATTGTCCCATGTCCTGACACTTTGCAGTCTACAAATCCTGGTCCTGACCACTTCCCTTTGAAATCTCACAGCAGAGGGAAAATGGAGGTTCTGAGGAGGGAAGGACTTACTGAACTGGTGAATTGGTGTGAGAAAGCCAGTTGAGAATCTGAGGCAGAACCATACTGGCCAATGGCAAAGCAAGTACAAAGGCCCTGTGGTTAACCTTGTCCTGTTCAGAGTAGCACGTACACGGGTGTGTCTCTGGGAAACTCAGTAAAGGGGGCAGTGGTAATAAATGAGAGCCGAGAGGTAAGCAGGAGTCTGATTATACGGGGCTTTTTAGGATATGGGGAAAAGTTCATAATTTATTTTTAGTAAGATGAGAAATCTTGGGAGGTTTTTGAAGGGGAGTAACATGATCTGGTTTCTGTTTTTTAAATCATGAAGTGTTGATAATTGACTGTGGAAAGGGAGCGTGTCCCAGGGAGACTGGTTAGAAGGCCATTAAGTAGTCTATGTGAAAGACGATGATGGTTTGGAATAGTGTAGTAGTGGTAACAACCTTGGATTCAGGACATATTTTAAAAGTAATGCAGTTAAGACGTGGGCTGAATTGGACATAGATGGTCAGAGAATGAGAGGAGTCAAGAACGACGCCTACATTTTTGAACCTGGACAGATGGGAGCATGATAGCATTTGGTGAAAATGGAAAACTGTGTAGAAGCCGTGGGGATGGAGTGCAGAGCGAGCCGATGGGAAGCAGGAGTTTTGTTCTGAACATATGACGTGGAAAATGTCCATTAGGCATTCAAGTGTTGATATCATTTGTATAAATAAAGTTTGAATCTACAGATAATCGGTGAGATCACAGTGTGAGGAAAAAAAAGAAATTGTCTCATTATACCCATGGCATTAAACACTCATAAAGTCAATAGAACCACCCAACGGTGTTGAGTGTTCCTCAAATAGGGGAGGGCCTTACACTGAGGCCTAGTCTTCCCAGCTGTGGAAAAGGAAGAGGAACCTGTAAAGGATGCTGAGAGAGGCCAATGAAATAGAAGGAAGCTAGGAGATAGCAGCTACCTGTATGCTAACTGGAGCAAGTATTTGAAGGAGAAAGTGAGGAACAGGGTCAAATGATGCTAATAGAATAAGAGTAAAGTAAGGTGGCGGACAGCCCACATAATGCACATTAGCATAGCAGTGTGCCCCCTGAAGACCTCTTTACCTTTATGGAATCCATTTCCCAAATTCACTTGCCCAAACCACAATTTTCTTGTTAATATCAGTTACCACGCGTGGAATACCCAGTTCATAAAATGTTGTAAATACAAGGAAGGGAGAGGAGCTGATCACCTGTGATCCCCCCATTCCCAATTCCACTGCTTCTTAAGTGAGATCCATTAAAACTGTAAAGAAGGGCAAGATGGCACGCATTCTTGTAAGTGTGGGTAGCCTTTTGGTCTGATGTCAGTTGGGCAAAGCCTGGTTTCTTGGGTACAAGAAGACCTCACATATGAAAAGAAAGCCACAAGCAAAATCCAAACCACAGCCTTCAGAGGTTTGCTTGTCACAAGCCAGGTCTGAACGTTGGCAGTGCCACTCTGGAGGACCTGATGCAGTGTGGGCAGGACCTTGCCTGGCCTTGGCACCACCCTCCCTTCCCCGAGTCCCACATTCCAGCCTTACTTAAAGAGAAGTGTCAGAAAAGATTTTTCTTTTCCAGATCATTGGCAAATGTTTGCTCAGATCTATTTTGGGGGCATTAGCTCAACACTGCTGTCTTTTCTTTGCAAGAATTAGAAGAGTGTTTCAAAACCACATTTATTTTCCCTCTCTCTCTGTCCCTCTATCCTTCTGTTCTCCCAGTTTTCTTTCCTTGCCCCTCTTTCTCTCCTTCTTTCTTCCTTGATGTACTTGAGTTCTGCATGGGTTTTCTCTGTCATGGCATGGAAAGGCTGTTGTGGACCAGGGCTTGCTTCTCTGTATGGCTGACCCTTGGCTCTCTTAATATTCATTTGCATTGTGAACCAGAGCAGCTGCAAGGGATACAGAAACTTCCATCAACCAACTCAACATACAACTGATCTCATCTTACATGTTAGGATCGTTGTTGAAAAAAAGGGAAGAGAGATGGGTAACTACGGGAAGTATGAGACACCCACTTTCCTCGCTGATGGCTGTGAAAACGTTCTCATTGAGTCCTTCCAACTGCTCTGTAAGGGAAGCACCATTGTACCCATTTTAGTGTATAGTTCTGGACACTAAGGCATGCTGAGGGGAAGGGCCTTGCCCACCATCAGTCAGAAGTGGTCCATCAGTCCAGGCCTTCCTCTCTCTGTGGCTCAAGGTTTGCACTTGAACTGACTCAATAAGGGGCACAGAGAGAAACAGGAAAGCAATGATTATCTTCCATGAGGAAGGATAATTTATTTAAGAAAGGTAATTTATTTAAGAACACAAGATAAGATGCACTACCCCTACCCTTTTGGTAAAAATCAATTTTAAGCGCATCTCTGTTCTTTGTTTTTACATGATTCCCATCTACCAGGCACTTTGCATGATCCCTGAAAGTCAAAACAAACTTTTAGGTAAAAAGAAAATGCACACATTTTTCCTGTCTCCCTTCCTTTCTCCCTTTTGTTGAAATTCCCCTCTAACATACTTCTCAGCTCACAGAATATTTTAATGATTATGCTGGCCATAGAGACGCATACCCTAGAAGAGTCATCAGCGTGTACTCCCAAGTTCTTTTCCCAGATTGGAAAAAAGTTATCATTTTTCCCACTTGACATCTTAAAAAACCATATATACTGAGAATGGCATAAAAAGAACCCATCTCATCATCTTAAAACATCTCCATTTTTTTTTTCCTATTTCTCAGCCAGAAGTTCTCCCTAATTTGGCATCGCAAAATGAACAGGAATGTAGGAGGAAGCTTTTATTTCTCTTAGAAAATATGATCTACTCCTGTTTTTGAATCACCTTCAAAAAGCCAGCTATTTGGTCCTACACAGTCATGTTTCAACTGCAAAATATGGGGACATTGACATCTTGGTGAACTGCAGTAAATATTAGATTCTTTCAGCTGTCTTGTTTCTCAGCTCCTACCAGCAGCCTCAGTACTGGACCAGCCCATATTGTAATCCAAGGCATCTGTCCACCGTTCCTTCCAGGAGCCCTCTTCAACCTACCCAGAGACAGATGGTGGTGATGGTCTTCTGCCCACCCCACTTCGTGAAGAGCAATGCCCATAGTAGCCTTCCCTGGTGGCTCCGCTGGTAAAGAACCCACGTGCAATGTGGGAGACCTGGGTTCCATCCGTGGATTGGGAAGATCCCCTGGAGAAGGGAAAGGCTGCCCACTCCAGTATTCTGGCCTGGAGAATACCATGGACTCTATAGTCCATGGGGTCGCAAAGAATCGGACATGACTGAGCAACTTTCATTCATGCCCTTGGTGAGTGTATGAAACCCTGATCTTTCACGCATTTCCTTTTGGCTTCAGAAATGAGGCAAAGGGATCAAATACAACTGTGGCATGAACCTGAAGTGGCAAGAAATACTAATATATATGTACACACACATACTCACACATACATACATCAGCAGTCCAAGTTGTTTTGATAAGTTGATTACACCATAGCCATTATCAAGACATCTATTATGCATACAGCTGGAGAAGAATGAAAGTCATGGGTTTATTCCTTCAGGAGTCCAACTAATCCTTCTTTAATGGTTGGTACAAAGATTTGTTCCTCTTCCAGCAGTTTTTGAGCTCTGAAGGGCACTTAGGTGTTCCACTGAATTATACCGGATAGATCAAATTAATTCTATTAACCAGCTTATCCTCTAAATCTTTAACCAGGCCCTGATACATATGCATTCACTGGTGTAAATGACTTCTAGCAATTTCAGATCCTGCTCTTTGGAGCTGTAGCTACATTGAAAGGTGATCCAGGCTCTGACCTTACTGCATTCCTCAATATTAAATAATCGGCTAAATGGTTACAGCCCGTTTTCAGAAAGGGGTACTGCATTCTCTTCTTACCCCCTCCCACCCCACTGCAAGCTTGGAATTTGCCTTCAAACCAATTGCAGGACCCATGAACTGTAATGGGCAAAAACAAGAGCTGTGAGCCACAAGGTCGCCACTGAAGATGGGCAGGAGTGTTGTTTCGAAATCCAGACCTTGTCCTTGTTGTCCCCTAGCCCCTACCCATCTACTTGACAAATACCCACTTTCACTCTGCTTTCTGGGAAGTTTTTCCTTCTCACCTACCCACCACAGCTCTACATAAGTGCCTTTTTGTTTCCTCGCAATATCTTGTAGTTCCCACAATCAAAAATTATCATGATAATATAGTAGTGAACTATGAGCCTTTGGGGTTTCCATGGTGGCTCAGACAGTAAAGAATCTTCCTGCAATGCAGGAGACCTGAGTTCAACCCCTGGGTCGGGAAGATCCCCTAGAGAAAAGGAATGGCTACCCACTCCAGTATTCTTGCCTGGAGGAGTCTAGAGGGCTACAGTCCGAGGGGTCACAAAGAGTCGACATGACTGAAAGACTAACACTTTCACTTTCCACTTCAACACTGAGTCTTTACTGTGTGCCAAACATTTTTCTAAGTTCTGTATAAATATTAACTTACTTAATCCTTGTATGACCCTATGAGGCACATATCAGTCTTAACCCAGCTTAACGTATGGGACAACTGAGAGGCAGAGTGGTTCAGTACTTTGCTCAGGGACACAAAGTTGGTAGGAGGTAGAACTCAGACTAGACCCAGCCAAGTGGTCTGATTCCAGTATAAAAACGAACACTGTTGAGTGCTAGTTATGTGCATATAACACATAACACTTGATGTGAAGAGATAGCTCTTGGAAAAGACCCTGATGCTGGGAAAGATTGAGGGCAAAAGGAGAAGGAGGCAGCAGATGGTTAGATAGCGTCACCAACTCAATGGACATGAATTTGAGCAAACTCCAGGAGACAGTGAAGGAAGGACAGAGGAGCCTGGCGTGTTGCAGTCCAGGGGGTCTCAAGGAGTCAAACGTGACTTAATGACCGAACAACAGCAGCAACGTGAGCACATGGTAAGCTGTCCATGTGCTATATTCCATTTCATTTCTCACGTGGTCATGTGCAGTAGGGATGGTATGCCAGCCCCACTTTACAGATGCAAAGGCATGATGATTTGTTTGAGTCCATACAGTGAGTAAGTGTACATTCAGAATTCAAACACAGGTTCTCTCTATGAACAGCCCAAACTCTCCATCACTATGCCTTAAAAAACATTTTTATAATTGCTCATTTATTTTCCCATGAGCTTTCCTTGTGTGCAAGCTCAATAAATTCATTTTTCTGTGCTGACCACCCCCTGCAACAGACTGCCTATGATGTACCTCTTTTTATAAATGTTTGCTATGCTCACATGGCCTGAATATATTTTGAGGCTAGCTGTGTCAGTCTGCATCATCAAGGGACAGAGAACTTAATGAGACAGGAGACTGTATGTCTTAGCTTTGCCCATGTGTTTTTTTATCCTGCCTTCCTGAAAGCTGGTGAACATGTAGACATCTATAGCCCTTCCTTTCCCGAGGAAGCTCACAAGCTCCATGGAGTATAGCTCCAGTGTACATAATAGGACTATTCTGGTGTCACGTGACATAGCTACCTCCCGATAACAAGGATGGTTCATTGTGCTTTATGTCAAAATGGTACCAAGCAGTCCAAGGGATTTACAGGTAATCAGAGTAGAGTTCTGGGCTTCCCTGGTGGCTCAGACAGTAAAGAACCTGCCTGCAATGCAGGAGACCTAAGTTTGATCCCTGGGTTGTGAACAGCCCCTGGAGAAGGAAACGACTACCCACTCCAGTATTCTTGCCTGGAGAATTCCATGGACAGAGGGGCTTGGAGGGCTCTAGTCTATGGGATCGCAAAGAATCAGACATGACTGAGCAACTAGCACTTTCAGGGTATAGCAAAAGTTGTAGAGTCAGAAAGTTCTACATTTGAGTCTATCTTGAGGGTATCTTACTTTAGATAAATAACTTTGTTTTGCTTTGATTGCTTGTACAGAAAATGAGTCGTACTTACTTTATAATATCCCATGGTGATTAAATAAGATTATATTCATTAAGTGCATGACACAGTGCCAGGAACTTCATAAGTTCTCAGTAAGAGGCGGGCTTCCCTGCTGGCTCAGAGGTTAAAGCTCTGAGGTCTGCCTCCAATGAGGGAGACCTGGGTTCGATCCCTGGGTAGGGAAGATCCCCTGGAGAAGGAAATGGTAACCCATTCCAGTGCTCTTGCCTGGAGAATCCCATGGACGGAGAAGCCTGGTAGGCTATAGTCCGTGGGGTTGCAAAAAGTCAGACACAACTGAACGACTTCATTTCACTTCACTTCAGTAAGAGACAGCAATTATAACAATTATGCCAGAATATCTTTGCTTTTCTTCTCTTCACCTCCTGGCCATTTTCTTCACCATCATATGCCCAGGTGCATTCAGCATGTTGTTGTATTTGCAGGACAGTTATCAATATTGAGAAAAGCAAGAAACTTTCAGTAATGACCTTGTATTTATGGAGCCCTTGCTATGTGTAGGCACTGTGCTGAGCATTGTAACATATGTATCCCTCACCACACCTTATGAGGTAGGCAAAACAGTTTCCCCATTTTAAAGAAGAGGAAATAAGGGGTTTTAGAGGCTAAGGAGCTTACCCAAGGTCAGGCAGTCAATAAGTACCAGGAATGGGATCCCAACCGAGGCAGTCTTAACTCTACAGCCCGGTCTCATAACCAACCTGGCATGCTAAAATTTCCTTCACGTAATCCTGAGTTAGGTCTCTTGTTTTTAAAATGGGTGACAAGGAAGAGCAAACACTTGGAAGGTCAAATTTACCCAGCTGTAAGCAACATTGGGAACTTGGCTTGACAGCGTGGAAATCTGTTTGTTTGCAGGCTTTTATGAGTAGCGTTGCTGAGTCCCTTCCCTAGCTGTCTTCTGTGTATTCCATACCGATGATCCTTGGTGAACTTTTGGGTTCTGAGAAGCAGATGTTTGGTTTGCATAACTGCATTCACCCTCTTCTGGCCCAGATCTCAAGTGTTCTTAAATCTGACACAGATCAAACTCAGTGACTATTGATTAGACTCTTGACACAATGTGCTCAGGTTTTCCTTCTGTCATATTTTACTGTATTCTATGGTGATGTTGGTGACCTTCTGAGCTTTCTTTGAAATGTTATTGATCATGCAATTAAACGGCCTCTCAGTGTGTGTCAGAAGTCTAATTCAGGTAAAGCTCCTGCTGCCTCGTTCTTGCAGATCCGATCCTTAATTCCAAATAGAGGCCCTTCTCAGACTGTCAGCCATTGTGTTTAAGGTGGATGCGGGTTTTGAAAGGCTGACTTCAGGGTGGATTGGAGCCTGCATTACAGAAAGCACATGCCAGCATGCATCTTCTCATCTGTTTCTCCCACTTCCAGGAAAGCAGTATTCTGACTTTTAATTATTCCATGTTCAGAAGGCAGTCCAACTGGAACAAGAAACACACATTCCAAAGCAGATCTTGCAACTTCTAAAAGGCATCGGTATTCACTCTACATTACAGAATGGCTCAGGGGGAGGCCGAGAGCATTCATGAGCCAGTCGGAGTTTGAAAGATGGTGAATATACATTGCTCTCCCATTAAGCAGATGGGATCTAGGCCACATTTAGGAGATGATATGAGGAGTCAACATTGATGACCCACCATTTAGAGTGATATCAAAGGCTTTCAAACATGAGATGTGGCAGAGCAGACAAGGAAAGCAGCAGTAGCCTAAGATTCAAGGAACTGGAATGGCAGTCTTCCATAATTCCTGCTATAACGTCTGCAAACCCTGCTTCCTCTCTGGGACTCAGCTTATCATCTGTAAATCCAGAACATGAGTCCTGAGATTCCCTACTGGAGGAACAAGTTTCTTGCTCTGTGTAAAGCCTGCTGGAGACAATATGTACCAGCCTTCCCACCCCCTGGCCACCCCCACAACCAGAGCCGTTCTCAGGATGCAAAGTCTGTAATAACTATGTGTGAGGAAGAAAGAAATGACTTTCAGCTCTGCTTTCAAGGAGAAAAAACTCACCACTCATTGGCCCAAGGAAGCAGCCAATATTTCCAGAAGTCTGATGTTAACTGATCTCAAATCTGAACCCTTGTGAATTATAAGGCCAATTTTCCAATCAATTCCGGCTGAAATTTAGAATGCTTGTTGAGATTTAGGGGCTGGTGAGAGGACAGAACTGCAGAATTGCCAGAGATAATTTCTATTGCCATGTTCTGGCACAAAACAAGTCCTTGTGATGATAATAATAATAATTTTTTTTTTAAGACACTGGCAAGGTTGCAGAGTGAAAGTAAGAGTAATCCAATCTGGATATAAGGAATGCATTCAAGCCCATTTCCAAATCAGTAACAGGCAGGCAGGATTTAATCCTCAATGTATTTTAACATCTTACAAAAAGCTGTTGCTTTTGGTGTTTTATTTACTGTCTTTAAAGCGGGGGAAATACATGCAACAGCAATGGCAAAATTTTTCCTCCAAACTGGAACTAGGCTAGAGAGAGCTTTCTGATGTCAGCCAGCTAGAAGTTGGTGATTTTGCACTTATAACCACTGTTTGAGATTAGCATTTAGGGAGTGGGATTCACTCAAATGTTAACTCAGTGTAGGGCTATTCAGGGCTATTACCTGGAGATAAGTACCGACTGTGTGCCTGGAACAGGACTGACCTTTCATTTAGAGTCCTGATGACTTGGGACCCCACAAGACTTGGGACCCCACTCTCCTGTTTTAGAGGAGGAAGCAGACCCTGAGCAGTTAAGAAATGTATCTAAGAGTCTGTGGTTGATCCCTTTGAGATTTGAACTCAGTTCTGTCTGATGTTATAACTCATACTGTTTCTGGAATCCTCTGCCAATGCTATAGGATGCCTGTGACCTATTTTCTGTGACCATGAACTTGACCTCCTGTACTATTTGAGGTATCTCCCATGGAGCTCACCTTCCACCAAGACACAGTGCAGAAATAGAATCATCAGCCAGTGGACTGATAAAGACGGCAGTTGAGTGAGGGAAATTGTGTTTAATTTTGAACAATTTGAAATGTAGTGTACGAATAATAGTATCTGTTATAAAACCAATTTATCTATATCCATTGTTAAAATTTTGGAAAATCCAAAATGTCACAGAGATGAAAGTAAAAATTACTCCTCATCCTGCGAATGTGAGAAAGCTATGGCTGACATTCCTTTTTCTGAATTACATAATGGTTAAATGATCAAATTCTGTAGCCAGATAGGCTTTGGTTCAAGTCTCAGTTCAAGCAATTATTAGCTGAATGAATTTGCATATATGTATATGCGCTTCCCTGGTGGCTCAGATGGTAAAGAATCTGCCTACAGTGTGGAAGACCTGGGTTTGATCCCTGGGTCAGAAAGATACCCTGGAGAAAGTAATGGCTATCCATTCCAGTATTCTTGCCTGGCTACTGGAGGAGAGGAGACATAGGAGCCTGGTGGGCTACAATCCATGGACTCACAAAGATTAGGACACAACTCAGAGACTAACTCATATATATATAAATATATTTGATTCATCTTTTTGTTTATTTCAAGTTTTGTTTTAAAATAGCTTATGAATTACATCACTAAAAACATGAAACAAATAGCCAGCACTTCTATAACACTGACTTTGTGACAAGCACTGTTCTACAGCTTTACAGAACATTTTAATTGTCAGAAAAATCTCTACGAGGTTGTCCCCATTTTACGGGAACTTAAGAGGAAACTGAGACAAATAGAGGTAAAGGATTTCCAAAATCCCGTAGCAAGAAAGTGTCAGAGCTGGAATTTGAATCCAGGAGTTCTAACTCCACAGACTGGGTTCTTATCCATTAATCATACTACTTCTGGTATTATTTAGTATTATTATTGTTTCCTTCGTAATTTTTTACAAAATTGGAAACATACGCACATATTGTTTTGTTATCTGCTTTCTTCATTTAACAATATGCCTTGAACTTGCTTCCAAGTCATTAAATACTTTTAGAGAACACAATTTTTTGATGTCTGCGTGGTATTCAATTGAATGTCTGAAATGTAATTAACTTAGCCAAATCTCTATTGTCAGGCATTCCAGATGTTTCTAATTTTTCACTGTAATAAACAATGCTGAGATGAACATCATTGCACATGCATTCTCTAGTTATTTCCTTTGGATAAATTCCTAGAAATGGAATTGCCCAGTCAAAAGAGTATATGACGCGTTTTATGTGGAGATTGGTGCTTTTTTGTTTGATTTTTGAGAAATTGCAAGTCTCTCTGTAGCCACACCACATCAGGCTTACTCCTGTGACAAGGGAGCTATTAAAAGTCACAAAACTAGTTAGCACACACATTACACATAACTCAGTATTTACTGTATATAAAACCAATGGTTCATCAGAGCACAATTCTTGCTAATTCATGATTGCAAAATGTAATAGCTACTTAACCCTACACACTGGACAACCCTACTCCATATTCTGGAGACAACCCTGCTCATAGGGTATGAAGGGAACTGTGATTTATTGAGCAATTAGTACTTGTCTGCACTAAAGTCAGTCCTGTGGTGACCCTGCATTGGGCAATGGGAAATTCACTTCACACATAGGGACCTGCAAAGTCATACGCCCCATGCAGTGTTGCAGAGAGAGTGAGAGGCCGTCAGCCTGAAGCACTGGCCCTCTAGTCTTTGCCCTGCCCCTTCCATATGCCGACACACTACCCCAGAAGTTTAAGATTTCTGGCTCTGAACTTGTCAGCGGAAATGATCTCAGGTTCCTGCAACAAGACTTCAGGTTTGGTCTTAGGTCTCTTCTGCATTTGTTAATTTCAGCGAGATTGCCTAGCCTCATACCTCACTGCAGGGGTCTCCAAATTGTCGATCTTTTTCTCTCTCTTCTTTCCTCCCTCCCTCTCTCTCTCTCTTTCTCTCTCTCTCCCTCCCCCCTTTATCTCACTTCTGGAGGCCAATAACTGTATTGATTTTTTAAAAAGAACTCTATAAAAACAGTGACTATTCTGCTAAAACAAAACAAAGCAAGAACCAGAAAGCATAAAATAAATCAGAAGTGATGGTGGGGAATGGAAAGGAGCTGGGAATCCCCTCAGAAAAACTAATAATTGTTGATACAAAACTTGCAAGGGGAGGAAAAGGTAAAACCAAGAGCAAGAATTTCAAACATGTTGACATGGTGGAGGAAGCAAGCTCCCTAAAGACCCTGGAGTACACAGAAGGTGGGTTAGGATCGCAACAATCACCTCCTTTTGGAGCCTAGCACAGGAATCCTCAGCTATAAAGCTGGATGTGTACTGGGTGACCAAGTCCTCTTCCCCTGCAGGGACTTCTCCAGCTGTAGCACGGAGAGTTGTCTCACATTCCAGACAAACCCAGACTGTTGGCCACCCTGAGTGGTAACGACATTCCCGGATAGGTTTTCTTAAGAATCACTTAATCTGTTCCTTCATGTTCATTTATTCACTCCATCCTCCGTGCCGTCACTGTACAGTCATCTTCGTACAAGAGATGAGTATAGACGAGATGAGATGGAGATAGAAGAAAAATGGACTTCCGTTCTTCCCTTGGTTAACTGTTTCCAAGAGGAAAATGACAGAAAATGTAATTCCATTGTGGAATAAATGCAGCAATGCAAACAGAGCAGGCACTACAGGGGCACTGAGGTTGGTACCATTTAGGAAGATGAGAAAAGGCTTCCCAGAAATGGGCTCGCTATGCTCAGGACTGGAGAAGGCAATGGCACCCCACTCCAGTACTCTTGCCTGGAGAATCCCATGGATGGAGGAGCCTGGTGGGCTAGAGTCCGTGGGGTCGCTAAGAGTCGGACACGATTGAGTGACTTCACTTTCACTTTTCATGTTCATGCATTGGAGAAGGAAATGGCAACCCACTCCAGTGTTCTTGCCTGGAGAATCCCAAGGACGGGGGAGCCTGGTGGGCCCCCGTCTGTGGAGTCGCACAGAGTCGGGCACGACTGAAGCGACTTAACAGCAGCAGCAGCAGCATACTCAGGACCACAGGTTCTGCAGGACTTGTGCATGGTTAAGGATGATCCAGGGAGAGGGAACATCAAGAACAGTTCAGAGGCAAAGATTTGGTGGGTTTGGGAGGCCATAAAGAATTGAGAAAAATGGGATGTATGTACAGTTATGACTGATTTGTGTTGCATAGCAGAAACCAACACAACATTGTTAAAAATTAATTGAATTTTAAAAATAGAAAAACAGAAAGAATTGCTAGAACATTGGATAAGGGCCCTAGTGTCAGGACCCTAGTCAGAGGCAGAGGGAAACAGAGGGGGGATGTTTGCTGAACGAATTCCCACTCATTACGGAAAAAGCTGCATTTGGACAGAGGAGCAGAGATAGAAGACCAGCGCTAATGCAGCAGATGGGCTTCCCTGGTGGCTCAGATGCGGAAGAACCTGCCTGCAGTGCAAGAGACCCAGGTTCGATCCGTGGGTCAGAGAGACACCCTAGGGCGTGACAACCCACTCCCAGTATTCTTGCCTGGGAAATTCCGTGGACAGAGAAGCCTGGCAGGCTACAGTCCATGGGGTGGCAAAAAGTCGAACCTGACGGAGTGACTAACGCACAATGCAGAAAAAAAAGTCAAGACCTGGTGTTTAGGGATTTTATTTACAATGTGACAACCACAGATCATCTGTTCCCTTATTCTCTAACCTGTTCACAAACTGGATATTTATTTAGCATCTACTATTTGCCAGAAATTGTTTTAGATGCTGGAAATACAGCAGTGAATAAAAACGAGGTAGAGTTCCTGCCATCAGGAGCCTCACAAACAACAGATAAATATATACCTCGGCTAGGAACAAACCTAGCACAAAAAATACAGAGAGGAATGTGGCAGCAAAGGGCTGAGTCGTCAGTGAAACCGGGTTGTCAGAGGCGGCTTCTCTGAAGATATGTCACTTGAGATGCAACCCAAAAAGTGAGAAAAATTGGCTCTGCTAAGATAGATTTGGACAAGGGGAACAGCAAGAGTAAGACAACAGCAACCTCAGAAGGCTGGAAACAAAGCTAGTAAAACTGGAAGCTGGGAAATGAAACAGAGTACAGATAGGATGAAGTTGGACCATGTAGAAGAAGACCTTGCAGGAAGGAAAGTTACTAGAACTTTATCAGTGAAAGGGAGACACAATTCAAACTAGAGCTTTCTGCACACACACACACACACAGTATCATATACATCCCCATAGACCCGCATTCAGTGACCTATATTATTAACATTCTGCTTTATGACTGTGGGAAAGTCATTTAACATACACATCAGGCATACAGTGGTGAAGAAACAGACACAGTTCTTATCTCCATGGACCCTTGTCTCTCTAATGTGTGGGTTCCTGACCCAAAATAATTCTCAACCTATAAAGATTATAATGTGTTGAACTCTCAGCAACCCTGTGGACTGTAGCCCGCCAGGTTCCCCTGTCCATAGAATTCCTCAGGCCAGAATACTGGAGTCAGTAGCCATTCCCTTCTCCAGGGGACCTTCCTGACCTAGAGGCTGAACCCAGGTCTTCTGCATTGCAGGAGGATTCTTTACAATCTGAGCCACCAGAGAAGCCCACCAAATAGGATTACAAGACAAACACTTTGCCTGGTACACAGAAAAAGACCAGTAAACATTCAGCACTTTCCCTTCCATTATGTAATCATTCATGAACCCAGACCCAGTGAGGTCTCTTTCTAGATTCAGCTAGTGTTTTCTTATCAAACCAGTTAAAATTTCAAGAATATACCACCCCCACCATGAGAGAAGGGATGATCCACGTTTTGGTATTCTTATTGCTTCTTTGAAGGGCAAGCCCTTTCAAGGGCTACTAATCCATTCCAAACTCCAGCCATGATAACCTTAATTCCTTTGTCTAAAGAATCAATGACAAAGTTAGAAAAACAGGATGACCAAGGGTCAGCATATCACCAGATGTCCCTGGGCCGATGGCCAAAACAGTGGAACACAGGTATGTTCGGGGGAGGAGGCTGTGACCGATGCCAGATGGAGAATCTTTGCAGCTAAGCAATTTTGTTGACGTGGCATCTACTCACCTCACTCATGGAACCGGCATTATGCAGGGTCATGCACTGTACACGAGCTATCAGGAATGGTTACTTATTACCAGCTCAGTCGGTGACCAGGGGCATGTCATTTCCGAAGGAAGCTGTTTGAAGGCTTTTCCTGCACTTACTTTCCCATGTTCAGAAATTCTTAGAAAAGTGAATGATTGTCGATAGGTTTCAGAAGTTCTTTGACTTGAGGAAACTCCAAAGGCATGGGGAAGTTTCTTCAGCCATGCAGGTTCCCAGATATGAAAATCTAGCTTTGTCAAACAGTCGCTTTCAACCCCTACTAAATGCCAGATGTTGCATGCCAGGAAGTGATTCACAAAAATGATATGAACTAGAATTGTGTCCTCAAGTCATTTATATTCCAGGGAGCATGGCTTCCCACTGCCTCCAGGCTAATGCTGAAACTCTCAGCACGCCCCAGGAGGCCCTTGGCAGGCTGCCTCTGCTCCACCTTCACACGTCCTCTGGCCAAATAAAGGAGTTCTCTTTCCCTGGACATGCCTCATACTTGACAGTCCCTGCAATCATGCCTCTCCGTAAATTTCTCCCAGATGATTCCCCAGAACAATTTGATGCCATGAAAAGGACACAAATATCAAAGCCAGGTTCAGCCGCTCGACTTACTATGTGCTCTTCTGCAGGTCAGTTTCCCTCTCTGAGTCTTAGTTTCCCCAGCTGTTAAAGGGGTTCAGTTCAGTCCAGTCACTCAGTCGTGTCCGGCTCTGTGTGGCCCCATGAACCGCAGCACACCAGTGGGGAGGTCTATATCAATTCTCCTCTTCCTTCCAGCACTGATAAATCCTAGGATTCTAGAGCTAAGCATAGAATGAACTGGACACCTCAAGAAATGTTAAAAGTGTGTCTTTTCTGAGCAAGAAAAAAGAAACAGCTTCCTTTGTGGATTCTACCTGCCCAGAATGGTGAAGGTGAGGTCCGCTGAGCTAGTTCAGCACATTATGCGTGCTGTTTATCAGCTTCCGTTTCCTAGGAGGCCTCTGGTAACACTGATGGAGGGCCCACTTAATGTCATTCATCAGCTCTCACATCTTTATACCACTCCTGAGAAGTGCGGGTTATTATTTCCATGCTGCATGTGGGTTAATATACAGGCTCAGGGAGGATCCTTGTCTGAAGTTGTACAGAATCCTTGACTAGATTAGGGAGTCCAGATGCAGATTAGAGCGCAGCCTCTTTCTGGGCCAGAGCCTCCCCTATCTACCCCATGTCCTGTCTCTGATCCTCACATCTGGATCTCCATGCAGAAGCGGCGGCACCGGGAGACAAGCCTTTGAGACTGAGCGCTGTGCCAACACACGTGTACACTGACTGGCTTCCCCTCCACGGCAGGCACAGGCGAGCTCTGTATGTGATATAGGGAAACCACAACAAGGCAATCCCTGCAACTATAAAATCAAATTAAATCAGGGACTCTGGCTGGGGCTTTAAACGTCTTAGCCGCTCTGATTTCTCTGGAGAAGCTGGGAGACGGAGCCAACTGCTGGAATGCACTCTCTCCCCAGTAAGAGTGTGTTTTTTTGCCTCAGGTTCTCAATCTGGTTTAAGTTGGCCATTTGGAGAGGAGAGAACTTTCTGGGCTTGGGGAGAGCTTTCGTCTGCCAGTGTTTTCTGCTCACCATGCTAGGAAATCTGGGATGCTGGTGGGTAAATAAGGGTAAATAAAAAGAAGACGGGCTCCTGTTCACTGAGCGTGGGCCGCCCTCCAGTTAACTCCACACCTGTTAATTCCCATAGCAGGGCCATCACAGCAATGCAGGTAGGTGAGGTCCTCACCTCCAACTTAAAGATGAGGGAACCTAGCCTCAGAAAGACAAAGCAACTAGTCCAAGTTTATGCAACTGGTAAAGACGGAGCCATATTTCAAACTCTGGGACATATGAACATCTCTTCTTTTAAGCCACATGACAATATCACCTCCACTCCCATCCTGAAGGGAAATTTTAAAAGAACAGTCCAACCTGCCCCATCTGTTGTTCAGTCACTCAGTGGTGTCCGACTCTTTGTGACCCCATGGACTGCAGCACGTCAGGCTTCCCTGTCCATCACCAACTCTCAGAGTTTGCTCAAACTCAGGTCCACTGAGTCAGTGATGCCATCCAACCGTCTCATCCTCTGCTGTCCTCTTCTCCTCCTGCCTTCAACCTTTTCCAGCATCAGGGTCTTTTTTTAATGAGTCAGGTCTTTGCATCAGATGGCTGATTGGAGCTTCAGCATCAGTGTTACCAGTGAATATTCAGGACTGATTTCCTTTAGGACTGACTGGTTTGATCTCCTTGCAGTCCAAGGAACTCTCAAGAGTCTCCTCCAACACACAGTTCAAAAGCATCAATTCTTTGTGGCACTCAGCCTTCTTTATGGTCCAACTCTCACATCTATACATGACTACTGGAAAAGCCATAGCTTTGCCTAGACAGACTTTTGTTGACAAAGTTGATGTCTCTGTTTTTTAAAATGCTATCTATGTTGGTCATGGCTTTTTTTTTTTTCCCAAGGAGCAAATGTCTTTTAATTTCATGGCTGCAATCACCATGATTATTATCTGGTTAGCAATTACAGCTCACCAGAATTCTTTTTTTTTTTTTTTGGTGTGTGGTGGGGGTGCAACATATATGGGTACTCATGACAAGATTTTACAGTGACATTGGCTTTGAAATATATACAAATCTCAGCACAAATTCTTTGGTAGGAGGAAATGTACCAAGTAGAATTGAAGAGAGGGGAAGAGGAGAAATACAGAGCTATAATATGTAGTTTAGGGGCTTCCCAGGTGGTGCTAGTGATAAAGAATCTATCTGCCAGTGCAGGAGATTTATGAGACACAGGTTCAATTCCTGAGTCAGGAAGATCCTCTGGAGGAGGGCATGACAGCCCACTCCAGTAATTTTCCTGAGAGAATCCCATGGACTGAGGAGGTTGGCAGACTTCAGTCCATCGTCACACAGAGTTGGACATGACTGAACTAACTTTGCATGCAGGCACGTGTAGTTTATAATTGATAATAATTGATACCACATAATAATTTAGCTTCTAGATTCTAGAGGATTCTATCAAGATTGGAATCTCAAAAATTCTTAAGGAAGTGATTTGTTCTCTAATTTTTTCTCTTTATTTAAAGGAAAATAATAATATTGCTACCTGACTAGGTTGTGGTGAAGCTTAAGGCACTATCTATAACGAGCCTATAGCAACTACTCAACAAAGTTAATGACATGTATGCCTGATAGCATTATTTTTAACCAGCAGGAAGTGAAGTGAAGTCACTCAGTCGGGCTCGACTTTGCGATCCCATGGACAGTAGCCTGCACCAAGCTCCTCAGTCCATGGGATTTTCTAGGCAAGAGTACTGGAGTGGTTTGGTGTTTCCTTCGCCAGGGAATCTTCCTGGCCCAGGGATCGAACCCAGGTCTCCCGCATTGTAGACAGACATTTTACCATCTGAGCCACTGGGTAAGTTCTGATACATATAATTCATATGCCAAGAAATTCACCCATTTAAAGTGTAAAAGAAATCAGTGGTTTTAAGTATTTTCACAGAGTTGTCAAACTAATATTGCAATCGATTTTAGAACATTTTCGTCATCCTAAAAAGAAACCCTGGATTCGTCAGCCATCGCTGCCTATTTCCCCAAACTCCTTCACCCTAGATGAAGGGTCCCCAGCCTTCAGGATCTAACACCAGATGATCTGAGGGGGAGCAGATGTAATGTTAATAGAAATAAAGCGCGCAAGACGTACAGTGCTTGAGTCATCTGAAAACCACCTGCCTCCCCCCGTCCATGGAAAAATTGTCTTCCACGAACCCAATCCCTGGCTCCAAAACGATTGGGAACTGCTCTCCTAGACAACCATTAACTCAGTCTCTATTTCGACGTATTGGCCTGTGCCGGAGATTTCATTGCAATTGAATCATACAAGGCATGGTCTTTTATGACTGGTTTCTTTCACTTAGTGTTTTCACAGTTCATCTAGTAGCAGGTATCAGTACTTTATTTCTTTTTATGGCTGAATAATGTTCCATAGATATATGCTATTTTCCATTGGTCAGTTGAAGGATGAGTCGTTTCCACTTTGTGGCTACTACAAATAATACTGCTATGAATACTTGTGTACAAGGTTTTTTGTGGTCAGATGTTTTAACCTTTCTTGCATATAGAGCCAGAAGGGGAATTGCTGGGTCATTACAGTAACTCTGTATTTGACTTCCCGAGATGCTACTAGACTGCTGTTCAAGGAAGCTGCGCTGCATTACACTCCGACCAGCAATCTATGCAGGCTCCAGTTTTCACATCCTTGTCAACACTTGTTACTGTCTACTTATTTTATCCATTTTTGTGAGAGGGAAGTGGTAACTGTGCCTTTGATTTGCATTTCCCTAATGGCTAACGAGATTGAGGACCTTTTCACAGGTTGATTGGCCGTGTGTTTATCTTTTTTGGAGAATTACTTATTCAGATCAATCCCTTGCCCATTTTTTACTTGGGTTATTTGTCCTTTCACTACTGGATTTTAAGAGCCCCTTATATATTTTAGATATATATCTCTAATAGGATATAGTATTTGCAAATATTTTATCTTACATCATAAGTTACTGAAAGGAAAGGGGTTCATATTCCTTTGGATCATGAGCTTTAGAGTCAGTTCTAGGTCTGAACACCTAAGATCACTGATTCCTAGCTGTTTAACTTTGGATTGTCTTCTTAACTTTGCCTCTGTAAACTGGGAACACTAATTCTGATGCTTCAGTTTGTGAGAATAAAATAGCTAATACATGTTCACGGATGACAGTGCTGAACATATAGGAGGCATGCAACAACCAGGATTTGTTGAAGACTCTTGAGAGTCCCTTGGGCTGCAAGGAGATCCGACCAGTCCATTCTGAAAGAGATCAGCCCTGGGATTTCTTTGGAAGGAATGATGCTGAAGCTGAAACTCCAATATTTTGTCCACCTCATGCAAAGAGTTGACTCATTGGAAAAGACTCTAATTCTGGGAGGGGTTGGGGGCAGGAGGAGAAGGGGACGACAGAGGATGAGATGGCTGATGGCATCACGGACTCGATGGACGTGAGTCTGAGTGAACTCCAGGAGTTGGTGATGGACAGGGAGGCCTGGCGTGCTGCAATTCATGAGGCTGCAAAGAGTCGGACACGACTGAGCAACTGAACTGAACTGAACAGTGTATTAAGCAGTTCATAGCATTATTCTGATAACTGACTTATTTTTAAGACAATTGGAATGTATAAGATATTGATTATTTTATTTTATAACCTATATCAGTTGCTTCAGGAGGTTAAGTAACAAGCCCAAGAGACATAGTAATTCCACAACAGATCTAAAGCTCAAAGTGCTTTTTTTCGACTTGAAGTTTAATGTTGCATTCAAAGGACTTGAGACACATGATGCCTTTGTGCATAACCAGAGAATGGAAATTTCTGAAAATTGAAACAGCAATCCACATAGGCAGGTTGCAAGCAAGTAAATTAAAACATAATCAATTAATCAAATATCCTCTGACTAAAACAGTATCTTTCACCCCAAATTCCATCTTGAAATGTAAGCTTGCCATTCTCTCATTAAGAAATGTTTATTCCTCTTCACTTAAATCTGAATTGGCCCTTTGATTTGACTTGACCAATGCAATATAGCAGGATAGTATGACACAGTGTAGTTGCTGTGAAGTCTAAGTGGTCTGTCGGCCTCTGGCCTCCCTGGTGGCTCAGATGGTAAAGAATCTGCCTGCAGTTCAAGAGATCTGGATTTGATTCCTGGGTTGGGAAGATCCCTGGAGAAGGGAATGGCTACCTACTCCAGTATTCCATGGACAAAGGAGCCTGGCAGCAAAAAGTAGGACACAAATGAGTAACTGATACTTTCACCTTGGACTTGCCTGGTGTCTCACAGAGTAAAGAATCTGCTTGCAATACAGGAGACCCAAGTTCAACCCTGGGGTTGGGAAGATCCCTTAGAGATGGAAATGGCTACCCACTCTAGCATTCTTGCCTGGAGAACCCCATGGACACAGGAGCCTGGCAGGCCCCAGTCAGTGGGGTAACAGAGTCAGACATGACTGATCAACTAACATGCACACGCACAAACACACATACACACACTAAGTGGTCACATAGATAGCAACCAACATGGAGGAGACCCTGGACCCTTGATGTTCAGTTCAGTTTAGTTCAGTTCAGTTGCTCAATCATGTCCGACTCTTCGTGACCCCATGAATCGCAGCACACCAGGCCTCCCTGTCCATCATCAACTCCCGGAGTTCACTCAGACTCATGTTCATCGAGTCCATGATGCCATCCAGCCGTCTCATCCTCTGTCATCCCCTTCTCCTCCTGCCCCCAATCCCTCCCAGCCTCAGAGTCTTTTCCAATGAGTCAACTCTTCTCATGAGGTGGCCAAAGTACTGGAGTTTCAACTTTAGCATCATTCCTTCCAAAGAACACCCAGGGCTGATCTCCTTCAGAATGGACTGGTTGGATCTCCTTGCAGTCCAAGGGAC
>SJYF01000270.1:7511432-7550173 GCA_006410515.1 Procapra przewalskii | reverse complement strand
GTTCCTCTGCCTTTTCTAAAACCAGCTTGAACATCAGAGAGTTCACAGTTCACGTATTGCTAAAGCCTGGCTTGGAGAATTTTGAGCATTACTTTACTAGCATGTGAGATGAGTGCAATTGTGTGGTAGTTTGAGCATTCTTGGGCTTCCCTGGTGGCTCAGAGGTTAAAGCGTCTGCCTCTGATGTGGGAGTCCCGGGTTTGATCCCTGGGTTGGGAAGATCCCCTGGAGAAGGAAATGGTAACCCACTCCAGTGTTCTTGCCTACAGAATCTCATGGACAGAGAAGCCTGGTAGGCTACAGTCCACGGGGTTGCAAAGAGTCGGACACGACTGAGCGACTTCACTTTCACTTTTCACTTGAGCATTCTTTACCAGTTTCCTATATTCTGTGTATATACAGTAATATATGGTACTTACCTTTCTCTTTCTGACTTACTTCACTCTGTGTAAGAGGCTCTAGGCTCATCCGCCTCACTACTTCTGACTCAACTTTATTCCCTTTTATGGTTAATATCCCATTGCATATACGTACCACATCTCCTTTATCCAGTCATCTGTCGTTGGCTATCTAGATTGCTTCCATGTCCTGGCTATTGTAAATATTGCTGCAGTGAAATTGGGGTACATGTGTCTTTTAGAATTGTGTTTTTTTCGGGGCATATGCTCAGTAATGGGATTTCTGGGTCATATGGTAGGTTTATTCCTACTTTTTAAGGAATCTCTATACTGTTTTCCATTTTGGCTGTATCGATTTGCATTCTCTCCAACAGTGCAGGAGGGTTCCCTTTTCTCCCCATTCTCTCCAGCATTTATTGTTTGTACAATTTTTAGAGCATTCTGTAGTGCCAGACAGGAAGGAAGTGCCCAAGAAATAAGCAAAGAAATGCTGCAGTGACGAGAGTATGTCAAAAGGAGCCAATTGAAAGCGACATGGATGGCCAAACCAAGAACATCTTGAGCAACAAAATAAATAAGGTGGCAATGGATTATAACCCTAAATATAAAATGAACATTCATGAGTCTATATGAATATTGAATGAATAAATAAATTAGGGAGAAGAGACAAATCCTCCACCAAGAATGATATCAAGTGATTTTTGCAGATCACCTCCACCCTCAAGGAAGTTGAACCTGCTTCCCTCTCCTTAAGTGTGGGCTGTACAGAGGGCGTCATTTCCAAAGAGCGCAGCAGAGAAAGTGGGTAAACAGAGGGTACTGGACAGCGGAGAAGCATGACGAGCGCTACCTCAGCGGGCCGATCAAGGTTAACACCCGCAGAGGGAACTTCCCTTGTTAATATCCACCCTTAACATGGGGCTCCTCTGATGGCTCAGATGGGAAAGAATCCGCCTTCACTGCAGGAGGCCCGGGTTTCATCTTGGGGTTGGGAAGATCTCCTGGAGAAGGGAATGGCTACATACACCAATATTCTTGCCTAGAGAATCCCAGGGACAGAGGAGCCTGGCAGGTCACAGTCTGTGGGTCACAAAGAGTCAGACGTGTCAGTCTTAGACATGACTGCACAACTAAGCATGTATGCATGCACCCTTAACATGATGGGGGTCCTCACATCTGTCACCCGAACACGGGTCTTCACATCTTGTCATTTTTCTCCTTAAAACATACAACCTCAGTCTAATCACACACACACACACAAAAGCCTATCAGGCAAAGCTCAGCTGAGCTCATTCCACAAAATACCTGACCAGTACTCCTCAAACCTGTCAAGATCATAAAAAACAAGGCAAGTCTGAGAAACTGTCATAGCCAAGAAGAACCTAAAGAGACGTGATACAATATAGCAGCTTGGATGGGATCCTAGAACAGAGAAAAGGACATTAGGTAAGAAGTGAGGAAACTGGAATCAAGTATAGGCTGTCATTAGTAATAGTGTATCAATATTGGTTTATTAATTACAGAGATCATACCATTCTAGTATAAGATGTTAACAATAGAAAAAAACTTGAGATGCAGTTTATGGCAATTCTGCACTATCTCCACAATTTTTCTCTAAGTCTAGGCCTGTTCCAAAGTTAAAATTTTTATTTTTAAAAAGTTTCAAGGAAACATGTGTAGTTTAAAACCCTGCCTTTCCCAGCTGAAGACAGAACTGATATAAACCACCAAGACAGCAAAGTTAATAAGTAAAGGACTCAGTCTTTCAATGCACTTAACACCAGCAGACTTCACATTCTGATTCTCGTCTTGTTCACGGAACGAGTTGCAGCAGGGACATTTAGAAGGTGGGCAAGAAAAGGGCTGAAAGCTTTTGCCTCAAGGCCTGGTGCAGAAGATCATCTGAAGTCTGGAGCAGAAACACTTTCAATCTATGTAAATATCAGGAAATTAAATTCCATATGTTGTGTGCCAGACGCTTTCAGCTGCCACAGCTGTGTGCAAAACGGTGAGCAGACAGTTTGGATTGTCAAGCAGGAGGAGTGTCATTCTTCACAAAGGAGAAGACTGTGGCTGCCAGTTGGAGGTCAAGGGGTAATATGTACGAGTGACTTGATTCCAGCAATCTGACAAGTTAAATCACTGGACAGTTGGGAATTCCTTGGGAGGCTTAAAAAGTTGGAAGAACTTGTTAAGGGTGTCATAGTCTTTGGAACCAGAGATTGCCTTTGAAATACACTGTTTATTTTAGAAGCCACATGAAAAAGGCATGTGTATGATAGGCTGAGGATGGCAGGGAGGTTCCCATTATGATTAAATATGAATGGTCATTGTAGCAAAAAAAAAAAAAAGATCATCAAATATAAAAAAAGAAAAAGATAATGAAATGTGATTGTAAAAGACTCTGATGCTGGGAAGGATTGGGGGCAGGAGGAGAAGGGGATGATAGAGGATGAGATGGCTGGATGGCATCATGGACTCAATGAACGAGAGTGAACTCCGGGAGATGGTGATGGACAGGGAGGCCTGGCGTGCTGCGATTCATGGGGTCGCAAAGAGTCAGACACGACTGAGCAACTGAACTGAACTGAACTACGACTAGAATGATACATATGGGATAGCTTTTAAGCTTTCAGCAGGTGTCCCAACCCTCTGTAATGCCTGCCCATTTGGTTTAAATACTTTTTAAATATGAAGATAGCAGGCTGGGAGTGACTAATATTTCAGAAATGAGCGGTAGAGCATAAACATTTAGGGATTAGACATAAGTGCTGTACAAACGTTCCAGGTCTAGCCATCTGTGAGAGAATGGGAGGAGAGGAGACCTCCGAAAGGGCACATGTCCAGGAAGAACTCTCGGATTCAGGAGATCTGAATTCTGCTTTGAGCTCTTTAGCTAGACTTCTTCCCACACTGTCTCTTGGCTGTGAAACGCGAAGCAGAGCTTAAGCGTTGGAGTTTAAATCCCTGAATCTGAATTCCCATTCTGTACCTTATTACCTCTGTGATGTTTAAAAAATAACTCCATCTCTCAATACCTCTGTTTCTTAACCTGTAAAATGGTACCATGTCTCTCTAGAGTGGTGTAGAAAATTCAGTTAGCTCGATGCCTTTTAAAGACCTCGTATTCCCTGGTGGCTCTAGTGGTAAAGAACCCACCTGCCGATACAGGAGATGCAAGAGACGTGGGCTCAATCCCTGGGTCGGGAAGACCCCCTGAAGAAGGGCATGGCAACCCATTCCAGCATTCGTGCCTGGAGAATCCCATGCACAGAGATGCCTGTCAGGCTGCAGTCCGTAGGGTCGCAAAGAGTCGGGCAAAACTGAAGTGATTAGCATGCAAAGACTTTACCCCAACCTTTGGTTCTTGCTTAATAAACAGTACCTGTTTTTCTTCCAGGGACTTAAATAGCATTCAGAGTGATCTTGAAAGTCTAGAATGCTAATCTGAAACTAACAGAGAAGGATCTTAAAGGAGTTAGTGTGTGATTGAATTTAATCCAAAATGAATCAGTGGCCCAAGGTTGCAGTGCTTCTTGGGATTCAGGTATGGATTTGTGGAATGAGACCCAAGTCAAAGTCTCATTTTCAAAGCTCATGCTGTCTGGGTAGTCTTAATAGGGTGTCCAATCATTTATTTAGACAGAACACACAAAAAGCTTTGGCTTTAATTCTGAACACCTCATTTTAAGAGGGATTTTGACAATCTAGAATCCCATAGTAGGTGGCCTAAGATCACAAAAAATTCTCAAAATGTTGTTACATGGCACAGTTGCGAGAGAAGCTTTTTTTTTTTTTTAAACCATTGCTGTTTTTCAGTTGCTAAGTCGTGTCCAATTCTTTGCGACCCCAAAGAACCACTGCACACCAGACTTCCCTGTCCTTCACTGTCTCCTGGAGTTTGCTTGGATTCATGTCCATTGAGTCAGTGATGCGCCATCCAACCATCTCGTCCTCTGTCACCCTCTTCTGCTGCCCTCAGTCTTTCCCAACATCAGGTTCTTTTCCATTGAGTCAGCTCTTCTCATAAGGTGGCCAAATTATTGGAGCGTCAGCATCAGTCCTTCCAGCGAATATTCAGGCTGATCTCCTCGAAGTCCAAGGGGCTGTTAACCACAGAGTATAGATGATCCTCAAGGTACATGATAGCCCCTCCAAATGTTCGGAAAACGCCTGTGTAGATAACCATGGGAACCGCTTAGCAGCACCTTGAATGACAGGTTTTGAGTCAGCACAAATTCTCCAGGTCTTATTTTCTCTTGTCTTCTGAAATACCCCAAAGCCTCTTCCTCCATCCTCACTCTCAGCTGGCAGCCTTGTTTGATGTTTCACCAAGAAAATGCAGCCATTCAGATCATGCTCACAAGCTCCTCCCCGCGGATCCATACCAATCATCTGTATTCTGATTACTACAGACTAGATGTTTGCATATTTCTTAGCCACAACTGAGATTCCTACCTCTTGAATAGACCTATCCTCTCTCCTCTCTCTCCCTCTCATTTAGTCAAAAACAGTCTCCCTTCCTTTCTCCTGCATCATCAATCCACTTTATCTTCAGGGTCTTTCCTTTGTGCATGTAAAATTGGTATTATTTCTCCTATTAACCTCTTCAGAAGCTGTTTGACCCTATTTTTGTCTCTTTTATGCAAAAACTTGAGTTTCTAATTCCTCTCTTTCCATTCTCCCTTTAATTCACTTCAGTCAGACTCTTATCCACAGGACTTCACCAAACCACCATCCCCAAAGTGATGAGCAATTACTGTGTTGCTAATGCCAATATTCCATTCTTGCTTGACTTAGCAGCAGTATCTGATCCTATCTGTTTCTCTTTCCTCTTTGAAGCTCTTAATTGTCTACCAGGAAATTCCTCTCACAATCTTCTTCCTTCCTCTCTGACCGATCCTTAGTCTCCTTTAAAGATTCTCCCTAATCTGTTCATCTCTAAACACTGAATGCCTAGGACTCAAATCTGGCATGGTGTCTATACATACTCACTGGTTAAGCGTTTCCTACTCCAGCCTTTTGAACTGCCGTGCCCGTGATAACTGGGATATTTTACCCACATCATGGTGTTACAGCCCCCGAACCCTAGATTTTTATAACCAACTGTCAACCCAACATCTTCACACAGACGTATTGTATGGTTTTAAAATGCACTGTCCAGAATTGAACTTGTAATATCTTCCCATCATACCTGTACTAAACCTACCCTACCCATAACATCACTTTCTACATTGTACATTATGAATCATGGAAAGGCCATCTTTTTCTTTTCTAAGGCCAAACACATAACCTTATTCTCTCTCCCCCTCTCCCCTTAGCCTCTCCCTCCCTCCCTTTCTCTCTTTCTCTCCGATCCATCCATCTTTGGCTTTACCTTCGTACCCTTTCCGCTGCTGTCTCCTTGGTCCAAGTTTCCACATCCTTTGACATGGCTTATTTTAACCTGTCTGTTTAACCTGTCTCCACTTCTGTTCCCTCCAAAATGTTCTCAATGTAGCAGCTGAAGTAGTCTTTTTAAACTTATATCCTTGACATCTCTTATTTAGTTTCCTCCAAAAGTGACCTCTCTCATTCAGAATGAAAGCCAGCATCCAAAGCATGGCCAGTTGGGCCCCACATGCTCTGCCCGTCTTGTTGTTTCCTTGACCATCTATCCTAATACTCTTCTTTTTTTCTCTCTCCTTCAGTTACATCAGCCTCCTCAACACATCAAGCGTCCTCTCACCTTTGAGACCTTGCGTTTGTCGTGCCATCTGCTTTGAACATTCTTTCTCCAAGTGGTTTCATGACTGATTCACTTTCTTCCAGGATTAACACAGAGGCATTGTCTAGGTTTGACCCTCTCTGGCCATTTGCTTCTCACCCCTCCAGCAATTCCTGTCCTCCTTTCTTATTTTACTTTGTTTTCCTTAATCTTTTTGACAGTAACATAATATTTTGTGTGGGTTTTCCCCTAGACTATGAATGTCAATGATCTTTATTGTTCACTGACCCATTCTCGGCACCAAGATCAGCCCCTGACACATAGTACATATTCAACAAATGCTTAATGAATAAATGATTGGCTGGAAGGATGGATAAATAAGCAGGACTTCTTAGGAAGGTGGAAAGCTCCCTGCCCCTGAGTGTCTACCATTCAGGGATGCTGAATATAAGACTTGTGCGTAGGCTTGGTTATTTCCAACTCCATGATTATATGAATGTTACAACTTAAGTGGTTTGGAGATTTGGATGTAATTCTGTGGTGCTGACAATTATACAGGAAAAAGCAGCATGACATGAGGTTTATACCTTAAATATTCAAGAAATTATACATGGCCTAACTCCATCTTATGGATGAACCACTTGTGTTCCAGAGGTTGCAAATAATCTGTTCTGTGTTACATAACTAGTAAGCGGTAGCAGAGAGATCTAATGAAAGTAGCTGTCTCCAATAAACCACACTTAACTCTGGTTTGAAGTCTGGATCTATGCAAAATCTTGTGGGCAATAATCATTCTTCTTTACTTCTGTTACCATACTTGAAATTTATTTTAAAGAAAACTCACTTGATCTTGATTCTGAGGAAGTTCTTCCTGCATTAGGCACGTGTGCTTTTTTACCTATGTAAATTATTTTTTTAAATATTCTTTTACAGCAGCGTTTCTTGAGAAAGAAAAACAACATGGGTCCAGGGGAGTGTCATTCTTCAAGTTATTTATGAAAGCAAGTAGAGCATTTGGAAAGCATTCTGCCTTGCTGTCCTCAGCTAAGACCTGAGAACTAGGCCTCATGCTGTTCCTTTTGCCGAGGGTTGTACATTTGATCCCAGGAAGGTGAGGTAATGAGGCCCAAGGAGGTGATGACTCAGCAGCTGAACCACAAACAGACCCTTAAAAACTCCTGAATTGGAGACCAGAGTGCCCACTTTCTTCTCTGGTGACAAGGGAGTAACCTGGGCTTTGCCTTATAAACCCCTCGTCCCCTGGGGCCTTATGGAGACTGCACACAGCAGAGGTCTTTGGGTAGCTGAACCAAGAAGGACAGTTCATTCTTCAGGGGATGGCTTCTCCCCTTAGGTACAAAACACATTTGCCAAAACTTTGAAGTGGAAAGAAAAACCACGTCGTCAGCTCCCAAGGGAAATCCATGTTCAACACCAGCAATGGTCATATCCTGGGTGTTGCCCCTTAAGTCTTTTTCGGATTCAACCTAGCCACCTGGCCTCAACTCCAGCCCCCACTTTTCTCTGCCAACATTGCTGGTGAAGCTGGCTTGAACTCCTAGTGATAATGTAAAACCCACACCTCCACTCTGCCACCCATGCAGAGAGACTGAGCGGCCTCATCTTGCCCTGCTCTGCTCCCTTTCTTGTTTCCAACCCACATGGAAAACTCTCTTCAAAAGGGGAAAATCATGGGCTCCTGACATCAGTACCAAGAGCGTGTGGATCAGAGGGGAGGGGCTGTGATACATTTGCTTACAGGAGGTTGGCAGGAATGAGGGGCGTGTATGTGAATCACTCAACACAAGGTGAAAATATTGGTGGAAAAATCCAGCCACCTGATGACTCTGAAATTTATTTAAATATAGTATCCATGACCCATGTTTCCAGGGAATTTAAAACAGTGGTTTCCATTGACCACACAATCCAAATTCCAAAGAATCACATACTTAAGTTTCTTTTATGGACTTGACACCAGAGGAGGAGGAGAAACGAGAGAAAAGGGATCAAAATAGTTCACAGTGATATGTAAATAGCTTAGCCATGTGCTCTGTGTGTGGTGTGTGTGTGTGTGTGTGTGTGTGTGTGTGTGCGTGCGTGTGTCTGTGTGTTTGTTTAAGCTTGTTGGCCTAAAGGAGAATACAAAGTATTTGGGGCCTGCCAAGGTATAGGGTTTCTTTTACATTACTCTATCATATTAGGAAGTCTTTCAGCCTCCCCCAGCATCCAAGACACAAAGAACTCAAGACACACATTTGCCAACAAAAACTACCGTTTCCAGTCTCACTCCTGTGGGGCCCAGCTCAACACCACTTGTCAAAGTAGCTTCCTGCACAACCATTGTTCACCAAATGTCCTTTGTCTCTTTAACACACTTCGCTCACAGTTTTAGAAGCTAGCATTTTCTAACTGAGGGCTTTCTGTTGATGCTGCAGAAAAGGCCAATACAACAAAGGTAGGTTTCCTAAACGATTCTGAACTTTCAGAGTGCAGCGGTCACAAAATCTGGGATGCTCCAGTGATTTTCTGCAACTCTGGAGTCTTACAGAAACCTCTCTTGGCCCTCCTCCAGTTTTCTCTCCGTTTTGTGGATGTGGTTGATCTGTTAGGACACATGTTCCCAATTTCCTCTTCTCCCCCTTCTTTGACGAACATCCTTATGCTATTTACCTTTGGTATTCACCCCTTGTACGCCATATTGGATCTATAAGACCTTTGATTTTATGGGTTCAACTTCTCAGAATGCATTTCTGTTTTCAGCCAGACTCTGTGCTGCCAACTGTGTCTGGCATTTGAAGAACAATTGAGGTGGGGAAGGTACAAGTGATCTCTCAGAAGACAAATTCATACTACCCTGATCTGCAAATCTCCATTTGACACCTTTCTTCTGCTCTGTCCACATTTTTCTAGGAAAGTTGATTCCTGATATCCTAAAAAGTATCCTAAATAGCCTTTCCTATAAAATGAGCTTCCCTCAAGGCTCAGACAGTGAGGGCATGACGGCCCACCCCAGCATTCTTGACTGAAGAATCCCATGGACAGAGGAGCCTGGTGGGCTATAGTCCATGGTATTGCAAAGAGTCAGACACTACTGAGCAACGAGCACTTTCACTTTCCTAGAAGGTAAATTACCTATATATAAAGCTATATTCATTCATTCATTCATTCAGTGCCTGTTATGAGTTAATTATTATTTTTTTCCTCCTGGATGGTCCTTCTGCCTTCAACAATTTTATCTCTTAAACTTGTTGCATTTAATAAGTATAAACCATCCCTCCCGCCCTGAAGATGGTACATATTGCTAATGAATCAAAATGAGGCTGGTCTCTTCAGTTCAGTTCAGTCAGTCATGTTGGACTCTTTGAGACCCTGTGAACTGAAGCACGCCACACCCTGTCCATCACCAACTCCCGGAGTTCACCCAAACTCATGTCCATTGAGTCGATGATGCCATCCAACCATCTCATCCTCTGTCATCCTCTTCTCCTCCTGCCCTCAATCTTTCCCAGCATCAGGGTCTTTTCAAGTGAGTCAGCTCTCCACATCAGGCAGCCAGAGTATTGGAGTTTCAGCTTCAACATCAGTCCTTCCAATGAACACCCAGGACTGATCTCCTTTAGGATGGACTGGTTGGATCTTGCAGTCCAAGGGATTCCCAAGAGTCTTCTCCAACACCACAATTCAAAAGCACCAATTCTTCAGTGCTCAGCTTTCTTCACAGTTCAGCTCTCACATCCATACATGACCACTGGAAAAACCATAGCCTTGACTAGACAGACCTTTGTTGGCAAAGTAATGTCTCTGCTTTTTAATATGCTGTCTAAGTTGGTCATAACTTTCCTTCCAAGGAGTAAGTGTCTTTTAATTTCATGGCTGCAGTCACCATCTGCAGTGATTTTGGAGCCCCCAGAAACAAAGTCAGCCCCTGTTTCCACTGTTTCCCCATCTATTTGCCGTGAAGTGATGGGACCGGGTGTCATGCTCTTAGTTTTCTGAATGTTGTCTGATCTAGAGTGTTCAAATGTGACATTTAAATTAGTCTTGGTGACCTGAAAATGAATGAATGCCTTATTCCATAAGACTTAGAACAATGAAAATCATTGTTAACTCCAATATAACCCTCAAGATAGGTTTCCAGTATGTTCAGGGATTACCACTTGCAATGTTCACATATTTGGTTTTAGACCAAGAACATTTTAAATATCTAAATCCAAATTATGTTCAATAAACTCTTGTATCATTTTCCAATCCAGATCCCTCTGTTCTTTTTTATGGGTTCTATAACTGTTTGTGGGACAGCTCGAAACTGGATTCCCACAGGAGTTTCTAGCTTGGCGAACCTAAAACTGAGCTCCCCCTCCTACCCCTCTGCCCCCATCCCAGCATACTATGGAACCATCCACAAGTCACATAGCCAGAAGCCAGGAAACTATTCTTGACCACTGTTACCCCTTTCCTCGTAAGCCCTACCATCCCCAGAATCCCCGTAAGGCTCCCTCTTCACACTTCCTTACAGGGTGGCACCTTTACTCCATCTTGTGAAAGTTACCCCTTTCTTATTATTTGTTCAGTTACAATAACCTCCTAACTGGGCTCTGTACTTGAAATTATATCCCTTCCTTTCTATTTGTGAACCGAAGTGACATTTCCTATGCACCACGCTATAGCTTAAATCCTTCCCGGTGAAGTTCCTCGCTGTCCTAGAGAGAGTTTCGAATGATTCTTTCTCTTATGTGGAGGCCCGTCTATCTCTTTGGTAGCATTACCTTCCATAAGCACTCTCTTCTATAAACATACTTGCTGTTGTTTAGTCACTCAGTTCGTGTCGGACTCTTCGTGACCCCATGGATTATAGCTCGCCAGGCTCCTCTGTCCATGGAATTCTCCAGGCAAGAATATTGGAGTGGAAAGCCATTCCCTTCTCCAGAGGGTCTTCCCAGTCCAGGCATCGACCCCAGATCTCTTGCATTGCAGGAGGATTCTTCACTGTCTGAGCCACCAGGGAAACTGGACTGCCTTTAATTCTTCACATGAGTCATGGTTTCTCACTCAGAGATATCCATGCCTTTCTATGTACTGCTTTTGCCTTGGACATCCCATTCCATGTAAAACATGGAATATTTTGCATACATCGGTGCTCCTGTAAAACATTTTGCCCTATGTAAAACATTGGTGCTCCTGGTACCACCTACATACTTCTGTGCTGAGTTCATTCATTAAGTGATTATGGAGTCCCTCCCCATGGAAAGCACTATGCTAGGCATTTGGGATAAAGAATCAGACATCCTTTTGCAAGGGTCAGAGTGTACAAGAGAAACAAGAGGATCAATAACCATAATGGGTGGCAAACTGGAAGGAAGAGGATGGCATAAAGGAAGCAGTTGTAGTTGACAAAAGAATTGGCTTTCTAATCATCACAACCAGAAGGCTCAGTGACAAAAACTGGACACTGAAGGTTTCGCAAGTTTGAATACAGGTTGCTCTCACCAGCCTGGGGTGAGTACATCCTTACTGCAGTAATAGTTTGGAACCTTGCCTCGTGATCACAATGTAAGCACTTATACATGTAAGCATGAACACAGTGTAACAATAGCAGGGGCTGTTGAGGTTTCTTTATAGTTTCAACAATAAGGAATCCTTTGTTTAGACCAGAACTTGAAGTTCATCTAACTTATTCCCCCAACAAATACTTTAATCTCCTCAATAAAATTTCTACATGTGATATTTCAATCTCCACTTTGATATCTCCTGCTGTGAGAACGACAGTCCAGCTATGAAGAGGCAAAGAATACTGTGTTTAAAACTCATTGATACATATTCAGACCCTGCTTCACTCATGCATTGATGATAAGTATGCAGCTATCTCAATTTCTCTGTTTGTTCATCTCTGTATCAGAATGAACCCTAGGTTACAGGGCTACATATTGGAAAAAACTGTGATAGAAAGCATGCAAAATTTCTCAGCACTGCAGCTAACACATAGTTCACTTCAGTTCAGTTCAGTCACTCAGTCATGTCTGACTCTTTGCGACCCCACGAACCACAGTATGCCAGGCCTCCCTGTCCATCACCAACTCCCGGAGTTCACCCAAACCCATGTCCATCAAGTCTATGATGCCGTCCAACCGTCTCATCCTCTGTCATCCCCTTCTCCTCCTGCCCTCAATCTTTCCCAGCATCATGGTCTTTTCAAATGAGTCAGCTCTTCGCATCAGGTGGCCAAAGTATTGGAGTTTCAGCTTCAGCATCAGTCCCTCCAATGAACACCCAGGACTGATCTCCTTTAGGATGGACTGGTTGGATCTCCTTGCAGTCCAAGAGATTCTCAAGAGTCTTCTCCAACACCACAGTTCTAAAGCACCAATTCTTCTGTGCTCAGCTTTCTTTATAGTCCAACTTTCTCATCCATACATGACCACTGGAGAAACCATAGCCTTGACCAGGTGGACCTTGGTGGGCAAAGTAATGTCTCTGCTTTTTAATATGCTGTCTAGGTTGGTCATAACTTTCTTTCCAAGGAGTAAGCGTCTTTTAATTTCATGGCTGCAATCACCATCTGCAGTGATTTTGTAACCCAGAAAAATAAAGTCAGCCACTGTTTCCACTATTTCCCCATCTATTTGCCATGAAGTAATATGGGACCAGATGCCATGATCTTCGTTTTCTGAATGTTGAGCTTTAAGCCAACTTTTCCACTTTCTTCTTTCACTTTCACCAAGAGGCTTTTTAGTTCTTCACTTTCTGCCATAAGGGTGATGTCGTCCGTGTATCTGAGGTTATTGATATTTCTCCCGGCAATCTTGATTCCAGTTTGTGCTTCCTCCAGCCCCAGCATTTCTCATGATGTACTCTGCATAGAAGTTAAATAAGCAGGGAGACAATATACAGCCTTGCCGTACTCCTTTTCCTATTTGGAACCAATCTATTGTTCCATGTCCAATTCTAACTGTTGCTTCCTGACCTGCATACAGGTTTCTCAAGAGACAGGTCAAGTGGTCTGGTATTCCCATCTCTTTCCGAATTTTCCACTGTTTATTGTGATCCACACAGTCAAAGGCTTTGGCAGAGTCAGTAGAGCAGAAGTAGATGTTTTCCTGGAGCTCTCCTGCTTTTCTGTGACCCAGTGGGTGTTGGCGATTAACACATAGTAGGTGCACAATAAATCGTAGTGCCCTACACTGTGTGACGCTCTCTCCTTCATAAAATACCTCTGAAGTCTTCACCCTTGCACGACATTTCTGCTTTTATATGTGGCTAGTAGCTATAAAGTTTGCTATCTTGCTTATTAAATTTAACTAACACCCCCCTAGAGATGCATAATCAAGTGATTTTGGCATGTGAAATAAAATACAGCAAATGTTATTGCTATGATTATTCAGCTGCCAGAATACTTTATAGTAGTACTCAGATGATGGGTTACATAGGAAACTAGGGTAAATAAAATGGGTTTTTGCAAACTTGTAAATGGTTCATTTAACCTTATTCTTTAGGGAGAGAGAAGAAAGACTTTACCTACCTCCCTTTTGAAAGAATGAATGTTAAAGTTTTGCACTAGACGACTCAGGAAGTTTTGTTTATATGTATGTGCATTAAAGCTCTCTTCTCAGCCTGTGGACACATTTACAGACATCAGAAAAAATGAAAATACTGGAATATTTTTATTGTCTTTTACAAATCTTACCCCTACCAGAGGTACTGGAGTTTCAGCTTCAGCATCTCCTTGATGCTGGCATCTGGTAGATACTAACATCTACCAGAACGTTAGCTTTGGAAAGATAACTGTTATATGTATATTCTTAAATGTACTAACACTAGCAAACTGAACAGAACTTGACCCTGAATAATTAAATAAAATAATTCTTGTTAAATATGCTGATATTCTTATGCCAAGTAAGTACTTTAATAAAGCAGTCTTCATTCTAAAAATGTTTTCCATGGAATGGGGGGTTGAAATGGGAGGAAAGGACACATATGTATGAGGCTTTCAGCATCTTGTAGAAAAAGACCAAAAAAAAATTAAAAAGCAAAGTAAAAGCTGAATCCCCCAATAGAAGCTCATATTTAACCTATGAAATAGCTGTCAGCTTTCTGACATGAGCATACAGACAGAATTGCTGACATGAAAGAATGCTAACAATACAGTTTGATTGAGGAAAGGTATTTACATGATGACGTAACACATGTTTGTATCTTGAGATGGTGGAAGGTGGATAGTTTTGTTCCTTTCCTTTCATTATTTTGTGTAAACTTTATAGTTAAAAAAAAAATCTTTTTACATGTTATTGATTACAGAAGTCTTTTCCCTCAGGAGAAGAATTCTCTATCTTTTTAGATTGTTACAAACGTAGTTTTTACTGTTGGCATTGTCCCATACCAATTACTTCTGAAATGTTTTATTGACAAATACTGTTTGACTATCTTACTTGGGCAAGATCTTCCCAAAAACTTCTGAGTGTTTTTGTATTAATGATTAGTTATTAGCAATTAGTAATAGCAATTAGCTATTAGTAATCAGTTACATTGAATTTATTCTATATATGTTATTCTCTTTGGAAAACTCAGTTTGAACATAGGTTAGCAAATGACCTTAAATTTCTGTCTAAAAAAAATTCTCTCTTACTGTCTTCCCACCACAAACCACCCCCATTCTTTAGAATAATGTTGGCATAAAATTCCCATTGCTTCTTTAAACAAAAGAGGAAATTAGCTATTCTTTGGCAGAAAAAAAATTACTCTAAGAAGTATGTTAAATATATGTTTTGATTATTAGAAGATAAAGAAAAATTCATTTAGGCAATATTTTTGGTGGAAGAAATAAAATGTACCCTTTATTTATTTTACCTTTTTTATGGTAATATAGTTTATTTATATATGTTTCAGGTATACCACATACTGATTAGACATTTTTATAGATTTCATCCATTATAAAGTCATCATAAAATATTGGCTATGTCCCCTGTGCTATACATTATATCCTTGTATCTTCTTTGTTTCATACCTAGTAGTTTATATCTCTTGATCCCTTTGCTGTTAATGACACTAATAAAAAAAGTCAGTTCCACATTGAATGTGGGGACTGTGAGGCACGTAGGGCCGCACGTACCACCATCTTTGTGTCGGTGTACTCTTGCACGCCCCGTCCTCCCCCGAAACCACCATTCTACCGTTTCTTTGATTTGCCTGTTTTCGATATCTCATAAGTGAAGATATTGTCCTTCTGTGACTGGCCTGTTTCTTTCACCCTAAGGTTTCCAGGTTCATTCATGATGTCGCATGTGGCAGGATTTTCTTAGCACTGAATGATATCACATTGTACACTGAAGTTACATTTTCTTTATCCATCCATCAAAGGACATGGATTGGCTATTTTGAATAAAGCTGCAATGACTCTGAGAGTAGATACCTCTTTGATATCCTGATTTCAGTTCTTCTGGCTATATGCCCATCAATGGTAATTGTATGGTAATTCTATTTTTAATGTTTTGAGGAATTGCTGTCCTGTTTTTTTTTTTTAATTGAAGCTACACCATTTTACATTCCCACCAGCCAACAGTGTGCCAGGATTTCAATTTCTCCATATCCTTGTTGACACTTGTTATCTTTTGTTTTTGTTTTGATATTATCTGTCTTAACACAAGTGAAGTGCTGTCTCATTGTGGTTTTTATTTGCATTTTCCCATCATTAGTGATATTGAGCATCTTTTCACATACTCGTTGGTGATTTGCATGTCTGCTTTAGAGAAATATCTATTCAAGCCCTTGGCCCATTAAAAATTTTTTCTATTGAGTTGGTGAAATTTATTATATATTTTGAATATTAACCCCTTATCACAAATATGATTTGCACATATTTTCTCCCACTTCACAGCTTGTGTTTTCACTGTGTTGGTTCCTCCTGTGCAGAAGCTTTTTAGTTTGATAGAGTCTCACTTGTCTATTTTGCTTTTGATGCTTGCGCTTTTGGTGTCATCCCCAAGAAATCATTACCTGGACCGATGGCATGAAATTCTGCTCCCTACGTTTCCCTCTAGGATACTCATGCTGTTAAAGTGAAGCCGCTCAGTCGTGTCCGACTCTTTGCGGCCGCATGGACTGTAGCCCACCCGGCTCCTCTGTCCACGGGATTCTCCAGGCAGGAACACTGGAGTGGGCGCCACTTCCTTCTCCAGAGGGTCTTCACGTTGCTAGTAAGTGTTAAGTGAATCATTTGATCCCAGTTCTGTCCTTGGGTCATTGATGAGCAGCAAGACAGTTAAACCTGGTGGGCCTCCATTTGCACACCTAGGAAATAGGAGGTGCTCTCTGACACACAATTCGCAGGGTTGTAGATAGGATTTAATGAGATGCTGTCTGGAAAACCTCACAGTAAGCTGTGAAACATTACCACAGCAGTGAGACAGTGCGCCCACATAAAACTAAGCTGTTAGCTTTGTTGAAAGAAACACAGCTTGATGTGAGGATGCTGTTAATTGTGTTAATAGGGATATCATTTCTGACAGTTTTGGGTAGCAGATTAAATCAGTCACTAGCCTGGAGGGGTCCCTCGCCCACAGCTGCGCTCCATCACCCCACTCGGTTTTCATGGCCGCGCTGCTCACTGCTTGACGCTGCTTGTCCGCTCTTGGCTGTGTCCCCTCCCCTACATTATAACGTGGCTTCCACGTGAGTGGTGGCCCTGTCTATCATATTCAGTAACATATCCTCGGTGCCTGAAACAGCCATGGTCATAGACACCTCGTGTGTGATCACGGAGTAAATAAACAGACACATGAATAAACAGACTTGAATTTTCTGAGCATTAAGAGAATTTGAACAGAAACATGGTTATTTCTATTTTCCCATTAAGATTTAGGGTGAGTAATTGGCACAAGTGGTTATAAAACAAATCCTGCATTTCCCTCTTTGTCCTTCCACCTACTTCTGCTTCTGCCCAAGTATGTATTAAAGCGGAAGATGGAATCTTCTGGAATCTAATAAGATGAAAGGTCAAAATCTACATGTGAGCAGGCCCTGCTGGGACCAGAGTTTATTTTTCAATGGCTCTTGAGAGCCAGCGCAGTTCCCTCTCATTCGTAGTCCGTTGCTGGGTTCCTGAGCCATGCGGCGGGGGAGGGGGAGGCGGAGGTGTAAAGCTCCCCGTCACTGGCTTGAAGGAGCTCAGAGTCCAGCCAGGCAGACCATCAGGGAGAAGATAATTGCAACAGAAAGGCAAAAACATGGCACTAAGGAGCAGTAGTGAAGGAGCAGGAGAAATCCAAGAAAGCTTTCCAGTGGAGGTGCCCTCTGAAAACAGAGACTGAGAGAGCAAAGGCACAGAAGCTTGTAGCAGCGTCATGAGTCACAGCGACATTCAAGGCAGGGGGACAGAGTCGCGGGTGGCGGGCAGTGAGACGCATAAAGGGGATGGGTTTCTCATGGCTATGCTGGCCATTTGAAACTTTCTGCCAACTTCCACTGTCTTGGTCTGGCTCTAGGATTTCTGAGACACCTAAATCGATCACTCTCATCAGTCCCACCCATCCTCCTATCTTTTTTCATGCAGAACTCACTACACAACCACAGACTCTGCTTACGCAATTCTCAGGTCAGCCCTCCTACACCATTAATGAGGACACTCTTTGTTCCCAGGGAAAGAAAACCACCTTGAGTTAGTTTATGCCAAAGGAAGGTGATGTCTGTTTGCTTGTTTTTGTCTGACGTAACTGAGAAGGACAAGAGTTGAACTGGAAAAACTAGAATGGTTTCTCCATGAAGCCACTAGCAGCTTTCAGGATCAAATTTTTCCAAGAAAAGAGAGAGTTTTTCCCTCCTGGTTTCAGCTGGAAAACAAAGATCACAGTCAAGAACCCTTGTTGGCTCAGTGTCAGCCAGGCATCGGGCTGAGCGGTGCTGGCTCTGGAGTTCACGTTACTGAGAGGAGAAAAGGTGGGAGCTGGGAGGAAGGATGAATGCCTGGGTGATGGCTGGGAGGGGAGATGTGGAGGAGAACAGTGTAGACATGGATCCTACGTTAAGGGCCACGCCACATGCTTAGTCATGTCAGACTCTTGATGACGCCATAGACTGTAGCCTGTCAGATTCCTCTGTCCATAGCATTTTCTAGGCAAGAATACTGGACTGGGTTGCCATTTCCTACTCCAGAGGATCTTTCCAACCTAGGGATTGAACCCACATCTCTTGTGTCTCCTGCATGAGCAGGTGGATTCTTTAGCTACTGAGCCATCGAGGAATCCTGTCATGGGCTGTGAAGCCATCCGAATTTGTCTCACTGCCTTTTGATTTGTTGTTCAGTCGCTAAGTCATGTCCAACTCTTTGCAACCCCAGGAACTGCAGCACGTAGGCCTCCCTGTCCTTCATCACCTCCCGGAGCTTCCTCAAACTCATGTCCATTGAGTCAGTGATGCCATCTATCCATCTTGCCTTCTGCTGTCCCCTTCTCCTCCTGCCTGCAGTCTTTCCCAGCATCAGGGGCTTTTCCAGTGAGTCGACTTTTCACATCAGGTGCCTTTTAATACCGTGGTTTCTCACGCAGTGCCTATTGCTAAGTACCAGAAACCTTCTTGAAGCACAATTATAATAAGAATGAAGGCTGACTATGCAACTCACATGAAATAAGAGAAGACACCAGACTGGATGAGGGAGCAGAAGGGGGCATTAGTTGACGGCAAGGATGGATGAGGGAAGCGAGGAAGAAACCATCACAAAAACAGGCCCATCAGATCCCCTTCATGGAAGAAGAAAGAAGATCTGCATTCCTCAGGGGAATGCTGAGAACATCCGTGTGGGACCAGAAGATTTCTAATGTCCCTGCAAGGCAGACTACTCAGTGAGGCTGAGTAGTCTTTCTCTGCAGCTGCAAGAAAGCATAGCCAGGCGGTCTTTCACCGAGTGTAGGATCATCAGTGGTTCCAATGGTACCTGCCACCCCCACACACACCTACATGGCAAGCAATGAAAGTCAGAGATGCCTTCTCCAGAGGGCAACACAAGGTCCTCCTGGCCCAAGCTTGAGTTCAGACCAGGTTTTTGGAGTCAGGTGGGTGTGTGCAAGTATTTTTAAGCTGCAAGACTCAGTGCCACTGAAAGAGCCAAACAGCTGAGCCTTTCTTCCAAGCTTCTGAAGACACACGTCAGTGTGCAGGTTTGAGTGAGCAGTATGTTCCCTTGGCACTCCGCCCAGGCCCCTCTACGTTTCTGCCAGAGGTGGGGGTGAGTGGGAGGACACAGCTCATTGTGGCCAACCTCAGCTCCCCGGCATGTCTGGCTCCAGCAACCACCAAAGGTTAAAATAATTTTAATAAAGTCTTAATGAACAGCTCAAAGCCTCAGAGTTATTCCTAGGTCAGTGGAGTTGAAGGCAGAGTTCTGAGATCAGTCCATTTTGTTAGAACCATTTTACAGTCATGGGTTCATGTCAACCGCTCACCCGTTAAACATTGGAAGGGCATTAAAAATTCTATTTATAGTAAGGATAAGAGTTTTATGCTAAGCACTTTGCAGGCATGATCTCATTTAGTTCTCAAAACAATGCTGGAAGAGCACTCCTAGGATTATCCCTGTTTTATGGATAAGTACACTGAGGCTTAGCAAAGTTAGGTAACTTTCCACGGGGACTGGAAAGTAAATGGCAGTGAGTGGACTCAAAGCCAAGTCTATCCAACCAAAGGCAAGCCCATGTGCTCTGTATGTTCTCTTGGTTTTGGCTATGTCATACGTAGTCCTTGGGCTTCCCAGATGGCTCAGTGGTAAAGAATGTGTCTGCCAGTGCAGGAGATACAGGAGATATGGGTTTTATCCTTGTGGCAACCCACTCCAATGTTCTTTGCTGGGAAATCCCCAGGACAGAGGAGCCTGATGGGCTACAGTCCGTGGGGTCACAAAGAGTTGGGCATGACTGAGCATGCACACCCATCCACAGATGGAGTCCGTCCCCGTGTGTCAGGCCTCATATTAATTATGGGGCCACAGAGATAAATAAAATCACATTTCTGTCCTCAAATTGCTCATAGTCTAAGAGAATAGATTTTAAAAATCAACCAATCATTATACTACAGTACCATATTAAAAATAAATAAATAAAATGTCTTAAGGCAACCCTAGAGAGGCTGTCAGAATGCCCCGGGAAGGCAGTTAACCCATTCTAGGTCATTAGAGATTTCCTGGTCAGGGTGCTTCTAAACCAGGTTCTGAAGGATGAGTAAGGCTTGGTCATTGGAACAAAGCAAGGATGGAGTAATCAAGTCATAAGAAACCAAGAGTTTGGTGTATTTAGAGAGCTTCCAAGTAGTGCAGTGAAGCTTGCATTTACATTAAGCACGTAGAGCCAGTGAAGGAGTTTATCTGGGGAGAACTCAGAGCTGTGTCGGAGAAGCCAGCGGCACCCACTCCAGTATTCTTGCCTGGAAAATCCCATGGCAGAGGAGCCTGGTGGGCTGCAGTCCATGGGGTTGCTAAGAGTCAGGCACGACGGAGCGACTTCACTTTCAATTTTCACTTTCATGCATCAGAGAAGGAAATGGCAACCCACTCCAGTGTTCTTGCCTGGAGAATCCCAGGGACAGAGGAGCCTAGTGGGCTGCCATCTACGGGGTCGCACAGAGTCAGACACGACTGAAGTGACTTAGCAGCAGCAGCAGCAGCAGCAGCAGCAGCAGCAGAGCTGCATACGGGGACACTCACACTGGCAGCACCTTGGCCCAAGCCTGCAGTGGCAAGCTCAGAGCGGGGACTCTGCTAGACGCCGGCCAGCCACGCACCCTGTGTCTGTTTCGGCATCAGTGGGTGCACTGCCTGTGTGAACACTGATGCACGTGGCTAGCGCCTTGATCAAAACCCACCTGTTTTCCATCTGCTCGTTTTCACCTTCGAGGGTGCAGCTATATTCCTGTAGGTCCCTCCAAAGTTATTCAGGCACGGAAATTGAAAAAAAAAAATCCTGAAGTTTGGTTTTTTGTGGTTGCAGCTGATTAAAACCACATTTGACAGAGTGTAAGGAGGAAAATGCCCTGGTATTTGAAGGCAGCGTGTCAGAGAAGGTGAGCGATTAGGTGCCTTCATCTGTACAAGGATATCCTGTGCTGATCCAGGAATTGGCCTGCTGGAATTCTTCTTGAGGCTGGGAATATACAGAAAGATTCTCGAGTCCTGGGACATCTCCGTTCAAAGCTCCTCGGATGGTACAGTTAAGCTGCCTGGCCCATGAGCCCATGGCTTTCCTCTACAATCCTGTGATTGTGGCAATGTTTCACATCCTGCTTTGCCTCCATCAGGGGAAGAAATACAGTAAATCATCCTCTGGAGGAAGAAGAGCTGGTGTCGTTGATCTAAAAAAGAAAGGTTAGAGGAACTGTGTAGTGCACAGTTGGATAAAGAGTTAAGAAAAACAACAGGCAGGTTTGCAGGTTTGGGGAGCCGCTCTTGGGAGATGTTAGAGGAAGGTGGTACAGATGATTGGAGACAGAATTCAGAGGAAAAAAGAGATACAATAGGTGTTCAACTGAGCAATTGAGCACACACAGAGAGGACACTGACGCTCAGAGCAGTTGCATTAGTAACACAAAAGCAAGCGACACTTATAACTGGACGTGGAGCAACAGACTGGCTCCAGATAGGAAAAGCAGCACGTCAAGGCTGCATACTGTCACCCTGCTTGTTTAACTTCTATGCAGAGTACTTCCTGAGAAACGCTGGGCTGGAGGAAGCACAAGCTGGAATCCAGATTGCCGAGAGAAATACCAGTAACCTCAGATATGCAGATGACACCACCCTTATGGCAGAAAGTGAAGAACTAAAGAGCCTCTTGATGAAAGTGAAAAAGGAGAGTGAAAAAGTTGGCTTGGAGTTCAACATTCAGAAAACTAAGATCATGGCATCCGGTCCCATCACTTCATGGCAAATAGATAGGGAAATGGTGGAAACACTGGCTGACTTTATTTTTGGGGCTCCAGAATCACTGCAGATGGTGACTGCAGCCATGAAATTAAAGACTCTACTCCTTGGAAGGAAAGTTATGACCAACTTAGACAGCATATTAAAAAGCAGAGATATTACTTTGTCATCAAAGGTCCGTCTAGTCAAGGCTATGGTTTTTCCAGTGGTCATGTATGGATATTAGAGTTGGACTATAAAGAAAGCTGAGTGCTGAAGAATTGATGCTTTTGAACTGTGGTGTTGGAGAAGACTCTTGAGAGTCCCTTGGACTGCAAGGAGATCCATCCAGTCCATTCTAAAGGAGATCAGTCCTGGGTGTTCATTGGTAGGACTGATGTTGAAGCTGAAACTCCAATACTTTGGCCACCTGATGTGAAGAGCTGACTCACTTGAAAAGACCCTGATGCTGGGGAAGATTGAGGGCAGGAGGAGAAGGGGATGACAGAGGATGAGATGGTTGGATGGCATCATCGACTCAATGGACATGAGTTTGGGTAAACTCCAGGAGTTGGTGATGGACAGGGAGGCATGGTGTGTTACAGTTCATGAGGTCGCAAAGAGTCGGACGTGAGTGAACTGAACTGAACACAATTAGTAAACTATACAGGTGAGTTTTTTTAACTCAAGTCTATTAGACTACCAACCCTTTGTTCATGAATTTACTACATAAGAAGGGAATCTGTATTTTTTTATAGAAGTATAGTGAATTTGTAATACTATATTAGTTTCAAGTACACAACCAAGTCATTTAACTAAATGCATATGTGTAAATCTATATTAGCTTTTCAGTTATTTTCCTTTATAGTTTATTATAAGATATTGAATATAGTTTCTTGTGTTTCACACTAAAACCTTGTTGTTTATCTTGTATCTAGTAGTATATTTGTTAATCTGCTGCTCCCAATTTACCCCTCCCCCACCTTCCCCTTTGGTAACTGTAAGTTTATTTTCTATGTATGTGAGTCTGTTTCTGGTTTATAAATTCATTTGTACTAGTTTTTAGATATCACATATAAGTGACATCATACAATATTTGTCTTTTTCTGACTTGGGAGTTGGTGATGGAGAGGGAGGCCTGGCGTGCTACGGTTCATGGGGTCACAAAGAGTGGGACACGACTGAGCGACTGAATTGAACTGAACCTCACTTAATATGATAATACTAAGTGATAATCTCTAGGTCCTTCCATGAGCCAAACAGCACCATTTCATTCCTTTCTATGGCGAGTATTATTCCATTGCATACATGGAGCGCTTCTTATTTATCCATTCATCTGTTGATGGTTGCTCAGGTTGCTTCCATGTCTTGAGTATTATAAGTAGTGGCACTATGAATATCGGGTTGCACGCACCATTTAGAATTAGAACTTTCATCTTTTCTGGATTTGTGCCCAGGAGTAGGATTGTTGGGTCATATGGTAAGTCTGTTTTTAGCTTTTTAAGGAATCTTCATACAGTTTTCCATACTTGCTGTACCAGTTTACTTTCCCACTGGCAGTGTAGGAGAGTTCTCTTTTTTCCATTCTGTCTCCAGTATTTATTACATGTATGCTTTTTGATGGTGGCCATTCTGACCAGTGTGAAGTGACACTTTACTGTAGTTTTTATTTTCATTTCTCTGATAATTAGTGATATTGAGCATCTTTTCACGTGCCTGTTGACCATCTATATGTCTTCTCTGGAGAAATGTCTATTTATATTTTCTACTTTTTGATCAGGTTGTTCGGCTCTTTTGTTTCTGAGTTTTATGAGCTACTTGTGTATTTTGGAAATTAAACCTTTACCGTCTCATCATTTGCAAATATTTTCTCCTACTCTGTAGGTTGTCTTTTATTTTTTTTAATGATTGCCTTTGCTGTGAAGGACTTCCCTGATAGCTCAGTTGGTAAAAAATCCAACTGCAATGCATGAGATCCCAGTTTGATTCCTGGGTTGGGAATATTCACTGGAGAAGAGATAGCTTACCCACTCCAGTATTCTTGGGCTTTCCTTGTGACTCAGCTGGTATAGGAATCTGCCTGCAATGTGGAAGACCTGGGTTTAATCCCTGGGTTGTAAAGATTCACTGGAGAAGGGAAAGGCTACCCACTCCAGTACCCTGGCCTGAAGAATTCCATGGACTTTACGGTCCATGGTGTCACAAAGAGTTGGACACAACTGAGAAACTTTCACTCTCTTGATGTGAAAAATCTTTTAGGTTTAATTAGATCCCATTTGCTAATTATTGCTTCCATTTCCATTACTCTAGAAGATGGGTCCAAAAAAGTTTCCTGCAATTTATGTCAGTATCCTGCTTATGTTCTCTTCTAGGAATTTTATAATGTCACATGTCAAATTTAATTTATTTTTGTATATGATGTAATGGAGTGTTCTAACTTTATGGATTCACATGCCCCTGCCCAGGTTTCCCAGTCCTACTTTCTGAAGAGACTGTCTTTTCTCCATTGGACATTCTTACCTCCTTTGTCAAAGATTAATTGACTGTGGGCATGTGGGTTTATTTCTGGGCTCTCTTGCCTGTTCCACTGATCCATATGCCTGCTTTTGTGCAATACCACGCTATTTTGTTTACTGTAGCTTTGTAATGTTGTCTGAAATCTGGAAGGGTTATGTCTCCTGCTTTGCTCTTTTTCCTCAGGATTATTTTGGCCGTTCTGGGTCTGTTGCGGTCCCATGCAAATTTCCGAAGAATTTGTTCTGTGAATAATGTCATGAGTATTTTGATAGGAATTGCTTTGAATTTGTAGATTGCTTTGGGTAGTATGGCCACTTTAAGTACACTCTTTCAATCCAAGAGCATTGCCTATCTTTCTATTTCCTTGTGTCATCTTTGATTTTCTTTATCAATGTTTATACAATGTTCTCAGTGTATAAGTTTTCACTTCCTTGGTTAGGTTTATCATTAGGTAGGTTTTATGCAGTTTTAAGCAGGGTTGCTTTTTAAAATTTCTCTTTCTGATATTTCATTGTAAGTGTAAAGAAAGAGATTTCTGTATATTAACCTTATATCCTAACACCTTGCTGAATTCATTGATCAGTTCTAATGGGTTTTGTATGCAGTCTTTGGGCTTTTCATTATAAAGTATCACATCATCGACATATAATGGCAGTTTTACCTCTTCCCTTCTGATTCGGATAACTTGTATTTCTTTTTCTTGTCTGATTGCTAGGACTGCCAATGCCACTGAATACAACTGTCTTGTTCTAGACTTTAGCAGGTAGGCTTTCATTTCCTTATCATTTCACATTATGTTGACTGTGACTTTGTCATAAATGGCTTTTATTACGTTGTGATATGTTCCCTCTGTACTCAGTTTGGCGAGAGTTTTTATTATCAACAGACACCGAGTTTCACTGTGCTTTTCCTGCATCTACTGAGACAATCCATGTGGGTTTTGTCTTTTCTTTTGTTGATACGGTGTATCACATTGATTGATTTGCAAGTATTGAACCATCCTTGTGACCCTGGAATGATTCTGACCTGATTATGGGGTAGGATCCTCTGTGTATTGTTGGATTTGTTTTGCTGATATTATTTGCTAAGTAGCATGAGCCTCTTTTATGAAGGGTAAATTGACACTCAGAGATTGAATTATTAGTTTGCAAAATAATGCAGCTAATAAATGGTGCAAGGGAGTTCTGAACTCAGGTCTGTTAGACTCTAAGCCTCTTGTTTTTGAGCTTACCACATAAGGAGAGAATCTGTATTTTTGAGGTTGGCTGATCAGATGCAGACCTGATAATTTGATCAAGTCTAACTTTAATACTTTAATACAATTCTACATGTGAAACCAGGATTTTAGTCTTTGCTGTATGGTTCAATGAAATAAAATAAAACACATCATTGAGGAATCAAATCAGTAGGGAAATCAAATCATTTTTCTCAAAGGTTCTATCCCAAAACAATGAAAAACAGTCTAAAAATGGTCATCTCATCTTTTGGAAGAGGAAGTGTGATATAGGGGTTCACAAGGTCATAATGGCTTGAGTTTAAATTATTTATCCTCCCGTTTTCAAGCTGGATGGTCTCAATCATGTTCAATCATGTTGCACGTATATTTCTCTCTCTCAGCTTAATTATTTCATCTGTAGAATGGAGATGGCCTTTCCTACCTCACAAGTTGGTCGCCAGAATTAAATGGGGCAGTTTTGTTTAAAAAAAAAGAAAGAAAGAAACAGCCAATATAGAGCCTGGCAAACAGCAGGTACTTAGTATATGCCTGGTGGCTTTAAACTGTCAATAGGATGAAGGGGTGATGACACTTTTGCTATAAGTGTTATCACTGTTTCCACGGCTACTGTTATTGTTGCTGCTCTGAAGTCTTCCTGCCTCTAAGAAAGAAATTCCCTTGATTACCCCTGATGGAAATTGAGTGTCTAGCTCTTTCTTTGATTCTCCCCTCCCCCATACTCCTTTGGCTTTCTTCCACGGAAACTGAAGGAGACTGTCAGGGAAGAAACACACACACAGGCACACCAATGCTTGACAGGCAGAATGGCGGAGTGCATCTGCCAAAAATCCACAACCTGATGCCAGGGGCAAACATATGACTTTATTTTCCCCGCTAGGATGGACTTGTGCTGTCACAGCAAAAGTTCATCTTCTGTTTGTGGGAAATTATGCAGCGTTCCCTCTTGTCTGTGCTGGGGAAAATTCAAGTCCAAATCCTCACTCACAGATTCTGGCAAGTGGCTCTCACTTTCTATCTGTTGATTTTTTTTCCCCCACAAATATTTACTGAGCACCTATTATGTGCCAGGCACAGGGCTGGTCATGAGGCATATAACACTGAGCAGAGGTGTGCTTAATCCCTGCCCGAGAGGAGGGGGAGATAAACAGGAATTAAATACTCTTCAAAATGTGACGGCAGCTAAGATGAGAAAGATAAGTAAGACTTGACCAGGTGAAGAGAGAGGGAAAAGTGCTCCTCGTCACAGTGAAGTTGTCTATTATTTCCCTAGTTATATGCAATATCATCAACCTTAGAGCATAGCAGATTGACAGACTGAGGAGAAGTGATCTGAGTGTGCAGGGGTCTGGGACTTCGATGTCTGACTTAGAATCCAATCCCAACATTGCTGCTTATGGGTCAACTGAATAATTCTGAACTTTAGGTTCTAATCTGTTAAATGGGAATAATCCTTGTAAGGCCTAAGATAAATAATGCATAGATGTCTGTTCTCTGTCTTCACAACTTTCCTCACCTCTGCTCTCTGGTTAACTCCTACGTACAGGTAAGGCTTAATTTTAAACTTTTTTTTCTCAGGAACATCTTCTTTGGCCCTCCTAGACTAGGCTGGATCCCTCAATTATATAGCACATATATAGCACCACGGACCTGCACTTCTACCCTGAACATGAAATATATTTTCATGTATGAAACTGTCTCCCCACTTAACTTTTTGATTGCAGGGGCCATGCACCATCCCCAGGTCTAGGCATAGGGCTGAGCCACAGTACGTGTTTGGAATAAAGCTGAATAGTCAAATGTGCCGAGGAGCACGTGCCCGGCAGAGAGTAGGGCTTTAGTAAGTGGAGTTTGCAGTGGTTATGTTGTTTGATGTCAGTGGCACAGGATACTTCTGCATAATGAAAATCACTGACAATAATAATAAAAGTTAACCATGTCTTAGGTTTATGACGATAGTGCCCCTGTTAGTTTACAGCTCAAGAGTTTCTGCCTTCACCACCTTCTCGGAGACAAGCATTATCTGAACTTCTATCACTTCTACTTTCTTATCCTGTCTATATTTGCTTCCCATCTATAGTGTACTTAGTATATGCTGAATACAGAACCATCCTGCTTATTCTAATACCTGAAGTCCCTGGCTCAGTAAACGTGTGATCCCAAAGCACCATTGATTATAAATTCCTCTAACCTTGCACTGGTTCGGCACTTGCAGCTTCCAAAATACTCATGCTGATCTCTTTACTTAATCCTCCTTATACCCGTTTTGTTGATAAGAGAACTGAGACTCATTGATGAAAGTGGAGTCCCCATATCCAAGTCTCACTGCAAAAGATTTAAATTAGAAATCTCAGACTGAAGGCTCTCCAGGTGGCTGAAAGGAATATAAGCTGGGGGAGGGGCTGGGGGTGGGGAGGACCCACGTTGAAAGAGGAGCAGTTCCCATCAATTGTTGGCTGGCAATGTTGCCAGATACGCCATTTAAAAAAAAAAAAAAAAAAAACCAAAGAGAAATCTGGATTTTTATGTTAACCTCACCACTTTTCAATGTTGGCATCTGAACCAAATTCTTTTAACACACATTGCAGTCCAAATAAAACAGCCACGGGTCAAATTCAGCCCACGGACCACCAATTTACAAGCTATGATTTAAACTTTAGAATCTTCCAAAATAGCTTGGGTTGCCCTTCCCAGAGGGTAGAGTCTCAGAGCTGGGCAGCCCTTGGACCCAGTAGATCCAACTGGGTGGCTCCCAGGTTAGTCCACTGGCTAGGAAAATTAGGATAGAACATAGTGGGCAATTTAATGTCCTGACTTGGCAAAAGTGGAAACGTTGTATTCTGCTCTTGATTTTCCTAAAGTGTACTGGTTTGTGAAATCCAGAAATCTGGAAACAAGTGGCTTAGCACAACCCCCACTTTTTATGGAAGAGAAGACAAAGATTCATGGATGTTAATGACATGAGCCCAAACATCAGGTTCAAAAGGACTCTACTCCTGTGCAAGACATCTCACTCTGCACAGCTCCCAAAGTGTTCTGGACTCTGTCAACAAAACCATCACCTTCTCACAGTCAAGAGTCCCACCCTCCTTACCACATGTTAGTTATCACAAGGGACGGGTGCACAGTAGGTGCTTTTTCAGTACTCATAGCTCAAATGTCTGCCCCCTCTTTTCCTGTGAAGTTCTGCTTACATGTTCACTGTTTTACTGAAAACCCACATCTTCTATAATATAAAAACCTTCTCAAATCCTGTTGGTTAATTTTCCTTTCCCTGTGTGCCTATGAAATATGACTGCCTCTCTATCATAATCCTCACTTGTGCTAGAGTTACTTTTGATTTATCCATTTCTGTAGAAAGATCGTGAGCCAGTGGTGGGCAGAGCCCATGTCTTATTCAACTCCACATCCCTCCCACAAAGAAGAGCTCAGCATCTTGTTCATAGAAGGTATTTAACAAGTATCTATTGAAGTGCCTTCCTTTTAATGTCTGAGTGTAGTGCTGGCACATAGCGGGTGCTTAATAAATGTCTTTTGATTGCTGTTCCCTTTTAGAAGTTAACCCAGTGCCCGGAATGTAGTAGGCACTCAAAAAAAAAAATTTTTTTTTTTTTTTTAATGAATGAATGGAAAAACGCCCTGTTAAGTTAAATACAGAGACCTTTCTTGAGAAAGTCCAGGGAATTTTCAGAAAACACCACCTCAGTCCAAATACCCCTATTGAGAGGCTTAAGGGGAGTTTGGTGCTGGACTGTCTCTCGATAGTTGTTGGAGGCAGGGCACGGCCTAGAGCCAATTTCCTGTGATAGAAGCTGAAGAAGGCATTTGCTGTGGGGCTGTGCAAGCCCACGCGATGCCTGTGATGGTGGAGCCCGTGCCTGATTTGTCTTGGCGCCCCTACTCCAGCCTGTCTGAGGGGTGTCATTGGCTCCACTATTATAGACATGCTACTGTGACAACGTGGATGATTTAAGCAATAGGAATGTGTCTCCTAACAGTTCTGCAGGCTCGCTGTCCCAGGCCACAGGCTTAGCAGGTTTGGCGTCTCCCGAGGCCTCTCTCCTGGGCTTGCAGGCGGTTGCCTTCTTGCTGGGTCTTGACATGTTGTTCCTTGGTCTGTGCCCTAATCTCCTTTGCTTACAAGGGTCATATTGATTTAAGCCCATCCATATGACCTCATTTTACCTTAATTACCTCTTTATAGGTCCTATCCCAAATAGAGTCACATGCTACAAAATAAAGGATTTGGAGGGGGACATAATTCAGCCAATAACAGCCCCCCACCAGACACCACAGCTAGCAACTGGTTTGACCTCTTTGAGCTTTTTTTTTTTTTTTTTACCTTAGGAAATTGAAAATTGTACCAAAGCCATCAATAAGGTCCATTAAAGGGTTATGTGGATTTTTATATAACTTAACAGTTCTTGCTCCTGTGAGAGATAACAAAACCCCTTCTTTCTGCCATCCATCTCTGTGCCATGCCAGCACCTTCTCAGACATCTGTCCTCCACCTATAGTGTCAGGCAAAGAAAATTTACTATGTGCTAGACATCTCTGTGTATGATATATGATTTTTTGTGATGTGAACAAGCAGGGAAAGAAGAAAAAGGCCCAGAATCATTTATGTTGCCCATAAAGCAGAGTTACAGACAGCACCTAAGTTTAAGTGCCCATAAATTCTTATAAAAAAATGATTTAAATTATAACCACTCCAGAAATAACTTTCACTGAGGGATGACAAAATGTTTAATTCACCGGTGGAAGTTGTCTGTGGATCCTGGCAGGTTGAAAGGGACAGAACTATTTTCTTGGATCAACTTTAACTAGGGTAGCTGCTAACTATGCTAAAAATATTTAGGTAAACGGACAGAACTGGAAACACTTTGAAGTTAAAGACTTACGTAGTTCTATGTAGCTCAGAATATTTCAGAAATATGCTTCCTTAGGACAGGCATTATCACTTGAGTCCTTCAAGTAGCTCTTGGAATCTCCCCCTGTCTTTCTTTTGGAAGCATTGGAATCTGTGCCTCAGCTCCTGTGGCCCTGATGCTTTGAGGCAGAAGGGTAGATTAGGAGGGCCACAGAGGCAAAGGCAGGGCCAAAAGAGAAAGATACTATTTGGGTAAGAAGGTTTCTTCATAATGAAGCTGACCAGGACCTGTCAAACCATCCATCTTCAGAGTTAAGCCTCATGATGTGACCGTCGTGAAGCCATGCTTTCTGAATAACCAAACCACACAGCCCCCCTGACTCACAGCTTTACTGTACCGTTTTCTAAATCTTGGAATCTCTGTGTCACATTCTGAGCAATATTCCTAAATTTGTTTTCTGTTCCATCAATTCAGTTCTCAGTTGTGTCTAAACTGCTGTTTGAAACTCTCTCTGGCTTTATACAGTTCGGATTCTCAGTTTAGTTTTCAGACTCTAAGTTCTCTTTTGAAAAATCATTTTGCTTACATATGAGGTGTGTGTGTGTGTGTGTGTGTGTGTGTGTGTGCGCACTGGGTTGGCAAAAAGTTCATTCCAGTTTTTCCGTGAGATGCTATGGAAAAATCCAAATGAACTCTTGGTCAACCCAATATAATTCCGGTCACTGTATTAACTGTATCTCACATACCTGGAGGAGCTCCTCTCACATCTGCTGTCCTCTGTGGTGGGCTATCTCTACATATGCTTGTTGATATTCCTTTTTCAAAAAATCTCATCCTTTGTGGGGGCTTTGTTTGTGTATCCAGGGGTAGAATTCTAACGGTGGTGCTCAGATCACAGAGGTTGAGCCTAACCCTGCTCAAGATTTCCAGCAACAATTTAAAGAAAGTTATCAGGCTTCTAAAATGGAGACTGGATTAGAAGACGAGTTAGCACACTGGACTAGAGTCAGTGTCCCAAGGAGATCTATTGGGTAAAGTTCAGCAAAATATAGGAAGACAACACAGATCCTACGTTCTGCCTACAAAAAGCTGCCTGCAGTTCACTGAACTTATCAAATGCTTTTCTCCCTCTGGAGTCTGTCACATACTCTGCTGCCCAGACTTCACCTTTTCCTGGCTAACTGCCTGCTATTAATCCTTCAAGTCTAACTCTTAGCCTTCGTCCTTCCGTTCTAAATCTCAATCTCTTCCATCATAACTAAATCTTGGAATTTCCCAAGACTGCAATAACAACCCTTTCCTTCTACCAGAGTACAATAGTGTCCTATGCTTTCCTCCATTATGGTTCATCCTTGCTTTCTCTTCCATCATTCAGTAATTTCACCATTCACTAAAATTCTTAAGAGTAACAATTATATTTTAAGATAATGATTAAAGAATAGCTGCTCTACTGAGCACTTACCACCTGCCAGAAAGCTAAAATAAGCTTCTCACATATATTTTTATCTTTTACTCTTCACCACAAAGTTATAAATTTAGGCATTTTTATCTCCACATTAAAGATGATGAAAAGGAAGCTCAGAGAGGTCAGGAAACTTTAAGATGATTCAGCACCTGAATGGCATGTACAGGATCCAAATTAAGATCTCTCTCCCCAGGCTTGTATCCTTAACAGGCTTGTATCCCATATCTGTATCCCCATAATCTATAAAGTAGGTATAAAATGCATATTTAGTAATAAATCCATGTGATTTCCTGGATACTGAAATAACAGAACTTTCCAAAGGAGAAAGGGAAATGCATGTCCTCGTGATATATTCTGCATATGAAACTTCCCCCCAACCTCAAAAATTAGCTCGTCTATATATCTCATGATATTGTGGCTTAGAAACTCTGTGCTGACCAGGCTGGCTGAGCGGTGCTCCCACTCCATGGGGCATCGCCCAGGGTCACTGGTGGTACTCAGCTGATGGCTCTTCTGGTCTGGAGGACAAATTGATGGAAGAATCTGGAAGGCTGGGCTTAGCTAGCTCCCTGTCTCTCTTGACGAAGTTTCAAGGCATCTCTATGTGGTCTCTCCAATAAAGCAGTTAAACTTCTTACAAGGCAGCTCAGGACTCTAGGAGACCACGGTGGAATCTGCCAGTCCTCTCGGGGCAAGGCTGAAAACTGGCACAGCATGACTTCCCCCACATTCCATTGGTCAGAGCAGTCACAGGCCAGCCTAGATTCCACAAAAAGTGGAAACAGACACCACATCTCAGGGAGGAGTAACAAGAATTGGTGGCCATCTTTATTTCATTACATACAGTGAATTTAATGACAAAAAAGTACAGTAAAAAACCCAGCAACTCTGATTTAAGGGTACGTAGTGTTCACCTCTGGGCTAGAGGAGGTCCCTTACTATCCTCTCCCATAGCACCCTTTTTTCTTGACTGCAAAGCTTGTGGGATCTTAGTTCCCTGGGACTCTCCAATGAAAGCACTGAGTCCTAACCAGTGATGTGGAAGGCACTCAGTTGTGTCCAACTTTGCAACCCCATGGACTACACAGTCCATGGAACTCTCCAGGCCAGAACACTGGAGTGGGTAGACTTTCCCTTCTCTAGGAGATCTTCCCAACCCAGGGATCAAACTCAGGTCTTCCACATTGCAGGCAGATTCTCTACCAGCTGAGCCACAAGGGAAGCCCAGTGGGCTGCCAGAGAATTCCCCACCCTAATCTTTTACACTGTCCTCATCTCAGAGTAATATACATAGATTTTAATCCAAATTGCTTTGCTGAGGTCTGGGTCCTGATCTAGACTGTTAGTTCCCAGGAACAGGTTTGTTCTGCAGAGCACTGTCACACAGCCCTCAACAGACACATGGTGAGCACTCAAATACCTGTTAGATGGATGGGTAGGTGGGAAGAAGGATATGGACATGGTTCTTCTACCCACTGGAGGAGGTGATTAGACCTCAATTCTTCTTTTATCAAGAATGATCTTTGAGATTCCTTCTTACCCTATTTTCCTGTAATTCATCAGCCGAGGCATATAAGATGCCTGCAGAGAAAGCAGGGGCCAGTGAAAGGATAAGGCTGCCAAGAAAGCTCGGGAGATCTCAGACTCTTATGAATGAAAATTCTAAATCCAAAACAGTCTACTGTGCAGTGTTCTGGCCTCTAACTGGAAACCACCTCTGCTTCTGGGCATAGTGCTTTCAGAAAGATTTAACAAATTGAAAACTCCCCAGAGGTCACTCTACTGGTGAGCAAAGGGCCTAGATGTCCTAGAGAAGTTGAAACAGGGGACACTTTTTTCCCAGAGAAGAAGAGACTTCAGGCTCATAAAGCTATTTAAACATTCGAGTTGTATCTTTAAGGCGGAAGAAGTAGACGTCCTCCTGTGTACCCAGAAGGCAGAACTAGGACCAATGAATGAAAATTATGTGAAAAGAAATTTCAGTTCAACTGAAATACATTTCTAACCCTAAAGCTACCTGATAAATGCCATAAAGTTTGCCCTAAAGTCTAGGGGCTTTCCCGATGGTTCTAGTGGTGAAGAACCCACCTACCAACACAGAAGACTTAAGAAATGCAGGTGTGATCCTGGGTTGGGAAGATTCCCTGAAGAAGCATATTGGCAACCCACTCCGGTATTCTTGCCTGAGAGAATCACATGGACAGAGGAGTTTTGTGGGCTACAGTCCGTAGGGCCACAAAGAGTCAGACATGACTGAAGTTGACTTAGCACATGGCAGTTGCCTTATAAATGCCATCAAGTTTGCTATAAAGTGTGAGTTTTCTAGTACCAGAAGTATTCAAGAAAAGATTCCTAATGCCTAAATATACATCTCAAAAAGAGAGTCAAAGCACAACTAATCATTGGACCCAGTGACCTAAACTGCCAAAGAATATTGGGAGGTGTGGGTGGACTTGGGTCCAGAGGACCAGGGTTCCGATGTCAGCTGTTAGCTCTTTGACTTGATGTCAGACATGTGACTGTCTCTTCCAGGAGAGGCTAGTGAAAATTAAATAGGATAATACACCTAAGTACCTAGCATGTCAAATGGGGCACAGAACACTTCTAACAAATGGCAGTATTTTTTATTATTTCTACACTATTACTTCATGGGGGGAAGAAGACAATAAATATTTTGTGAACATCTGCCTTTAAAAAAAATACATATATGATACTCTTGATACAGGTATATTTTCTTTCTCATGACCCTATGATATAATTAGTTGCTAAGACTTCCCTCCTACAAATGAGAAGACCATTCATCCAAAGTCACACATCTGAGTGGAGTTCAAATCCAGATATTTTTACCCCAGAGCTTCATCTTTTAAAATTTATCTCATGTAGCCTTTCTGCAAGTATGTACTCTTATCCTAATAATGTCATTTTTGTTAAGTATTATGTGAAAAGGGGCTTCCCAGGTGACTCAGTAGTAAAGAATTCACCTGCCAATGCCGCAGACCCAGGTTCCGTCCCTGGATTGGGAAAATCCCTGGAAGAGAAAACAGCAACCCACTCCAGTATTCTTGCCAGGATAATCCTATGGACAGAAGAGCCTGGCAGGTTATAGTCCATGGAGTTGCAAAGAGTAAGACATGACTGAGTAAGCATGTGTGTGCATTATGCAAAAAAAAAAAAAATAGCATTTTTTTCCTCCACTAAGCCAAAACTTTTGGAGGCTAGGAATTATACCATGTACTATTTGTACTCTATATTTCTAGCTCAATTCTTGGCACATAAAGGATCTCAGTTTTTCTCATGCACTGTAATTTTGCTGCAAATTTATTTCTGGAGAAGATTATTTCTTATAGTATTTATTTGGGACTGTTGGAAGCTCAACACTGAATGCATACAGTCCATGGCCATTAATATTTGAATATTTCTTTTAGGTGATCTGACCAGGCAAACGGACCTCCCTCCAAGTTCTTCTGCCTGTGCTTCCAACTCAAGACTTTTGAAATTGCAGGTGATTTAAGGGCCACATGCTTGTCTGTTGATACTTCTGTGGCATTTCATAAGTTTTTTAATAGCTCAAAACCTCTGTTATCTTATTTGCAAATTATGTATAATAAGCCCTCTCTTGCAACAATTTTGCAGACCTTATATGAGGTAATATAGAAGAGGTAAAACTATGTGTTCAGAAAAATGTTTCATTTTCTGTCTGGAAACATAGTAGCCTCCCCAGCCTTTATAGCTAAGTGAGGGTGTTAGTGCTGAAATGGAGGCCAAAGGATGGAGCAGTTGTGATACAGGCCATATCCAGATATAGAGCTCAGAACCTTCTAGTCGTGTGTTGCAGGCTGGATGTAAAGAAAAATCTCATGGGAAACTGAGGTCCTGGAGGAGAGCTGAGATGAAAGGTACCGTCAAAGAAAGGAATGCTGCTCCAGCCACACTGGAACTGTGGCACAAACAGTATAAAAGTGCTTTCCTAGGGATTATTTGTTACAGCAACTAGTACCACTTGCCCTGACTTATACAACTAATAAATGCACCGAGCATGGACTTCACACATAATAGCACTCTGGAATATGCACCCACTGTTCGCATCTTATCTTCCTTCCCGTTTATTTAACAGTATGCCTAAGTAAGGCATACTTCCCTGGAGCCACAGGAGACTTGGGTTCCATCCCTGGGTCAAGAAGATCCCTGAGGAGAAGGAACTGGCAACCCACTCCAGTATTCTTCCCTGAGAAATGCAATGGACAGAGAATCCTGGTGGGCTAGAGTCTACAGGGTTGCAAAGAGTCGGACATGGCTGAGCACACAAGCACAAGGACATTTTCAAATATTAATTTCATTATGATTTATAAAGCTTCTCATCTATGTACAAAATATGCATTTATTTTGAATTTTGCAACTCTCTACAACTGGCAGGTAATTGCTGCCTTATTTTACAGTTAATGATTCCAAAAAAGTAGGAATATTCTTCTCATGAGAATTGTCTGAGAGCCTCATTGCTGAGTAAGTACTTCATTTAAAGACCTCATTCTTGCTAATGCACATTGCTAATACTGTTTAAACATTTCAGATGAGGACACTGATACTCAGAGCAGGACCCACATTTGCACAGCATAGTTAGTGATAAAGTTAGAAGTTTAACCTGAGCCAGTGTGTCTTCAAAATCTATGCCCTTTGAACATTCAGACAGTCTAGCTAATCCAAGGTCTACAGCAAGCCTACCAGCAGAGCTTATAAGAGACTACAGAAGTGTTGGCTCCTAACCCATTTCCTCTTTCACAACCCCATGCTGTCTTCCTGTGCCAAGAATCTACCCAGTCCTAAGTAGTTGCCATTGTGGTTGTTCAGTTGCTAAGTTGTGTCCAACTCTTTGTGACCTCATGGAGTGCAGCACACCAGGCTTCCTTGCTCTTCACTATCTCCTAGAGTTTGCTCAGTCTCATGTCCATTGAGTCAGTGATACCATAGAGCTATCTCATCCTCAGTCATCCCCATCTCTTTCCCTCAATCTTTCCCAGCATCAAGGTCTTTCCCAATGAGTCAGTGCTTCAGCTTCAGCATCAGTCCTTCCAATGAATATACAGGGTTGATTTACTTTAGGATTGACTGGTTTGATCTCCTTGTAGTCCAAGGGACTCTCAAGAGTCTTCTCCAGGACCACAGTTTGAAAGCATCAATTCTTCGGCTCTCAACCTTCTTTATGGTCCAACTTTCACATCTGTACATGACTGATGGAAAAGCCGTAGCTCTGTGGTCACCATAGCCGTCTGAAAGATGGGAATATTTGCCAGCTGCATCTCTTCTCAGCGAAAACATTCGTAGCAGTGGTTGAGTGAATCACTCTGATTTCAAATATTTAGAATTAACTGTGATGACCCCTTTATAAAATCAAATCAACCAAAGAAATATGCTTTTTACATTCCAATAAATAAATATATCTTCCACAAAGGAAAATATGGGTGCCATTTGCCATTGAGTAATATGGCAACAGATGGAGCTCAGCGTGAGACACAGAAATCCATGGGTGTTTCCTGGTGGAGATGCTGTTTGCCAAAAAAAAAAAACCAAACCTGAATTGTGAGACTGTTTTATAGCAATAAAAATAAACAATGTTATTCAAACATAATTAATCTTCCCCAAAATATTCTTCCTTCCTTGGTGTTTTTGTTCTCACCAGTGTTTGGGGAATCTCTACCTAGGTTTGAGTCACCAAACACCTATTTTGATTTTTTTTTTTAACATTTTATGTTTAGAATCAGTTGTGTCATTACCCACTGAGAGCTTAGTCATCCTTTCATGGGGTCACATCAGTGCCTCCACCCATGCCCAGGTTTAGCATTTCAGCCTCAGTTGCCTCTCCATCCTTCTGCCCACCTTTGATGCAGCTCTTCCAGTTGCCTACTGATCCCTGTATATGTATTATCCCATCTTTTTAGCTGTGTCAGTCTTCCCTCCCTCTGGTTTTCTCCCCTTCAGAGCATCCTTAGAAAGTTTCTCCATCTTTCCACATCCTCCCTTCTTTCTGAAACAAAAATGAAAACTTTTATTTATTTGCGTGTGTTTTTTAAAAAATAACCTTTAACTGCTGTGGATGTTCATTTAACTTAAGTCTCCAATTCTGTTCAATGTTAACGTGAGGAAAAAAAACATAAGGGTGTTTTTTTAAGATTTGCTAAGAGAAAAATGGCAAGAATGCAGGAAAGCCACATGTTTGGTACACTTGAACTGTGCCTGGCATTATGCCATATACTTTACAGATCTTACCTTATTGAAGGCTCATGATGACCCTGGGAAGGAGACCAGTTCAGTCGCTCAGTTGTGTCTGACTCTTCGGAACCCCATGAATCACAGCACGCCAGGCCTCCCTGTCCATCACTATCTCCCGGAGTTCACTCAGACTCACGTTCATCAACTCCATGATGCCATCCAGCCATCTCATCCTCGGTCGTCCCCTTCTCCTCCTGCCCTCAATCCCTCCCAGCATCAGAGTCTTCTCCAGTGAGTCAACTCTTCGCATGAGGTGGCCCAAATATTAGAGTTTCAGCTTCAGCATCAGTCCTTCCAAAGAACACCCAGGGCTGATCTCCTTCAGAATGGACTGGTTGGATCTCCTTGCAGTCCAAGGGACTTTCAAGAGTCTTCTCCAACACCACAGTTCAAAAGCATCAATTCTTCGGTGCTCAG
>SJYF01000270.1:7490538-7505356 GCA_006410515.1 Procapra przewalskii | reverse complement strand
ACCCCTTCTATTTCATGACCTGTTTCCAGCTGATGATCAACTTTTCCTTTTTCTTGTGGCTTAAGAAGGTTAGACAAGAATCATCCCATGTGACCTTTGTGGCTTTCACTCCTGGTGTTCTCTTGCTCAGACTTCAGTGCATGCCTTCCAGGAGCCCCACCCCTGACTAGCAGATGACCTGTCCTGCTGTCTTAGTCTAAGACAACCATCCTGATCAATCTACAGAATTATTTTTTTATTTTTTCACTTTTCTTCAGGTAACATGGCATAGTGTTATATACATAGAATGTGGAGTCAGATGTACTAAGCAAAATTCTGGATCTACCACTTCTATCCCTGTAATCTTGGGTGAGTTACTTCTCCCCTCATCAATCTTCCTTTCCTCATCTGTAAAATGGAGTCAATGACATCATATACCAGTTGTGACATGTGACAATCTTTGGAAAAGATGGCACTACCTGAAGATCAGTTCCTAGACCAGTTGAGTATTACTATATACCACACAACATGAAAACTTAGTGTCTGAAAATAAAAACAACATATCATTGCCCCCACTGGGCAACTTATCTGTAGATGCACTGAGAATTTCCAATCTGGCTAGACTTGGAAAATCTCGATGAGCTCACACATGTGTTTATATTCTGCAGTTTGGTTCACTGGGGTTGACTAGTCTAGGATTATCACTTATCATTTATCAATTGGCCAACTGCTGACTTGGACCACAAGGGAGACATGAAAATATATCTTTCATCATCTATTTTGCTCTTGTTCTGCCCTTGTCCTCTCGGCACCCAGTAAAGAACCAAGACAGAAAGCAGAAATGTGTAAAACCTGTCTGACATAAGCTCAAAACTGGCACAAAGTCTCTTCTCCAACAAAGCATGTCCCAAGACTAGCCCAAATTCAAGGGTTGGCGAGGTAATCTCCACTCGCCTCCTGATGGGGGAAGCTGTCAGGTAGCATCACAAAAGCTGTTGGCACAGGCATGCAGGGAATATCAAAGCCGTTTTTGCAGGCAGTCTACCCATTTGCATCATGCTTCTTCACCTCTCAAGTATTTCTTGTCCTGCCCTAGTTCTGGGCTTACTGATTGTGAGCTTCTTGAAGTCAGGCATGACATATTATGCATCTCTATGTTCCACATTTCCTGAGCATCAAATGAACACTACAACTGTTATCACTGAGGACTTCCCTGGTGGCTCAGCAGTAAAGAACCTGGCTGCCAATTCAGGAAAGCACAAGTTCCACTCCTGCGTCCCAAAGATCCACTGGAGAAGGAACTGGCAACCCACTCCAGTGTTCTTGCCTGGACGATTTCATGGACAGAGGAGCCTGGAAGGCTACCGGCCATGGAGTCTTGAGAGTCGATCATGATTCACGGATTGAACATGCATGCGCGCACTCTCATTCCTACCATTTAGCACGTGTTGAATTCATTCCAGACTGTCTGAATCGTTTTTCAACATAGCACCTTATCCTCACAGCTGTTCTCTTTATAATTGTTCTTCCTTGTCTTCTCCTTCCCATGCACTTAGTAGGTGCCCAATGTCAACTAAAGGAAGCTTTGTCTCCCTACTGTGAGTTTTCTCTGGGGTTAGCGCCTGCTTTGTGTTTCCAGGAGATGCGCCAGAAGTGGGCTGATGAGTCAGTCATTCCCATCTCTGACTTCCAGCACCCACTCTGGTGGCTCACCTGTCTCACCTCGAGTTCACCCCACAGGCATGTTATCCTGGGGTGAATTCTGAACTCTTGTAATATTTCCCATGCTCTGAAATGCCCATATTACTCATCTCACTTCACCCACATACCTCCTACTCCCCGCCATTCATGTCTTTGCCCACATTGCTTCTAGTCTTTTGCTTATGTGAGTTTATCACAGTTATTTTTCAGAGAGAGATACCATAAACCCTTACATTGAGTCATAAAGGGCAATAAAAATACCAATATCTTTTTATTGCCAAGTACTTGCCCAGACATCTCACTTGATTTCTGGACCCACCTGACTGGATATGAGGCAAGTACAATAGTCCCTATTTACAGGCATCAAAACTGAGACATAGACAGGTTCCATGGCTAGCTCTGGGTCACACAAATACAAGGACGTTCAAGATGGGAAGAAATCCAAGCACTTATGATTTATGGACCAGCAGTAGTTCAATCCTCTTATCGTTTAACTTCACCTCTTCTGCAGTTTCTCATATTTCTCCAGCCTTTCGTACTGTTGTGTAACAATGCTAACTGACTGTAATCAAGGAAAACCTAATTTACAAATGAGCTATAGCATCACTTTAACACACACAGTATCAAGAAGGCTAAGTGGAAAGAAGTAAACACAACCCTGCTTGTAAATAAAAAGCGTAGAACAAATACAAGAAAGACGTTGATTTCTTTATTATTACGTATTGTGGAGCGTGAAACACTAGAGGCAGAGACTTATAATTTGTCTGGATTCTGACATTATGCCAAGCATAATTCAGAAATGGAAGGCACGCGGAGTCTGTTCACCTTAGGAGAAATCCTGTTGTTTTGTACCCATGTGTTTTGCATTTAGGCAGCACAGGTTTTTAATCAAGTTTCTGTCCCTTTCTCATTTTGTGATCGTGAACAAGTTGCATAATATGTTTGGTCCTCGGTTTCTTCATCCCGTATGAGTGGGTATTAACCTTCACACCGCAGGTTTATTAGGAAGATTAAATGAGATGATGCAGATAGAGCTCTGACACATAGGAGCCTTTCTGCAGGCTATTACTATTGCTGTTGTTGTTGTTGTTGTTAACAAATATGAATGAGGTAAGAATGAGTCACGGTAGTCAATTGCTCAACTCTCTCCTGTTCAGTCTTCATCATATTTTTGTCTCTATTATTCACTCCGTGTTTGTTTTCCAGACGTATGAGCCTTTCTGTTTCATGTGCCTAATTCCAGGATGACTTTTAGCTCAGAGGGGTGATTTGGAATGTAAGTGATATATTTGGGTCCCTTTAGTGTCTTTATTCTTTTGAAAAGGTGTATATAAGCTAGAAGGAATGGTAATTTAGGAAAATATAATATCCAAAAAACCTAGGCAGACAAAACAGTGAGTCTGTGATCTCCGGACTGAGTTTCTGAATAGCAAACACATCAACCCTGGCCATCGTGTTAAGGAGGTCAGTTAGTTCAAACCTTCATGATCTAAAATCCTTTGAATCAATTTTACATCTATAGTAGCTTTCTTTCTTTCTTTCTTTCTTTTTTTTTTTTTTTTGAGATATATCACAACCCACCAAAGTTAAAGACAAAAGCCCAACAAATCATAAGAATCTGCCTCTGGTGTTTCATTCTCCACAATACTGTAGTAATAGGTAGACCAACCTTTTTCTTGTATTCTGTGCCTTTTTTTGTTTACAAGCAGGTTTGTGTTTACTTCTTTCTCCTTAGCCCTCACAATATGTGTGTGTTAGTTTAAGTGATGCTATAACTCACTTGTAAAACTAGAGGTGAAGAAGTTGGAGTCAGAGGGGTAAAGCAGTATACCCAGTTTATCTAAGTAAACATCAGAGAGCTGTTTATCACACCTCATGAGGGTCGTTTAAAAAACAGAACTAGATGCTGAATGCAGTGACACCGGCGTGCTCACCACCCAGTGCAGCCGCCTCTCAACCCAGTGGCAGTGCTGCAATAAGATAAAATGCATCCAAGCTAGTCTAATCAAGGCATTTCCTCCTATACTCAGCTATGCAGGAACACTTTAAACCATGGCTTTCTTCCTGAGGATCGGATAGTTGGAAACAACTGAATGGAATTATAGAAGACAGATCACTCTGGTGAAGAAGCAAGGAAGGGACTGAATAATTCAGTGAAATTTAATGGGCTTTCAGAACATGCCAGCAATCTGTTCCCATTCTCAAACCAGATGCCACCGAGCCAGCATTCTTTCTGTCTGCCTGATCCATTTGAGGAGTCTCATTGGGGGGCAAATGATGATTTTTCCTAAAAGGTAGAGAAAGGTTGTCTTCTGAGAAGCCCAGGCTTCCCAGGTGGCACTACTGGTCAAGAATCTGTCTGCCAGTTCAGGAGACGTAAAGACACAGTTTTGATCCTTGGGTTGGGAAGGTCCCCTGGAGGTGGGCATGGCAACCCACTCCAGTATTCTTGCCTGGAGAATCCCATGGACTGAGGAGCCTGGTCGGCTGCAGTCCATAGAGTCTTGAGGACTTCCCTCCTTTTGGATCCATCATTACACACTAGAGAAGCAGAGATGTGCTAGATAGAGAGGTCCCTGACCTTGTCACAACTCGCTCACACCTGGGATGTCATGTTACTATTCTGCATGACTCCCAGCTGTAGAACAAGGAGTTTGGGCCCTTGTCCCAGAACATCTTTTAAATCCCCAAATTCCATGGTTTTCAGTCACTTGGCCACATGAGCAGTTCCTGCCAGGGCTCCTTTGGGAGAGACAGTCTAGTCCTGTCACCAACCTTTAGCAGATTAGTCTAAATGAGCCTTTTCTTCATCTGTGATAGAAGCATTGTGGCTTTCAGTCTGTCTGCCCTCTGATGAGGAAGGATGAGAGGCTTATGGAAGCTTCCTGATGGGAGAGACTGACTAAGGGGGAAACTGGGCCTTGTTCTGATGGGTGGGGCCATGTTCAGTAAATCTTTAATCCAACTTTCTATTGATGGGTGGGGCTGTGTTCCCTCCCTGTTATTTACCTGGGGCCAAACTATGGCAGAAATGGCAACCCACTCCAGTATCCTTGCCTGGAGAATCCCATGGACGGAGGAGCCTGGTAGGCTACAGTCCACGTCCACGGGGGTTGCAAAAAGTCGGACACAACTGAGCTACTTCACTTTCAAACTATGGCAGAGGTAAGAAAGATAAGGGTGACATCCTTCAAAACATCCCATGCACGCACTGCTGCATTCAGTGCCCCCAGCCTTGCAGCAGCCACCACCAACGCACGACTCCGCTGGAAATTCCTGGACATTCAGGCAAGTCTGGGTCAGTCTCTTGTGGGGTAATTGCTCCTTTCTCCTGGGTCCTGGTGCACAAAGTTCTGTTTGTGCCCTCCAAGAGTCTATTTCCCCGTCCTGTGTGAGTTCCGGCAGCTCTATGGGGTTAATGGTGACCTCCTCCAAGAACGCATATGCCATACCCAAGTCTGCTGCACCCAGAGCCGATGTCCCTGCGGCAGTCCACTGCTGACCTGTACCTCCGTAGGAGATGCTCAAACTCAGTGAGTTTTGCCAAGAGAATGCACTGGTCATGGCAAACACCCTCTTCCAACAACACAAGAGAAGACTCTACACATGGGCATCACTAGGTGGTCAACACCGAAATCAGATTGATTATCTTCTTTGCAGCCAAATATGGAGAAGCTCTATACAGTCAGCAAAAACAAGACTGGGAGCTGACTGTGGCTCAGATCATGAGCTCTTTATTGCCAAATTCAGACTTAAGTTGAAGAAACCAGGGAAGCCCACTAGACCATTCAGGTGTGACCTAAACCAAATCCCTTACAACTATACAATGGAAGTGACAAATGGATTCAAGGGATTAGATCTGATAGACAGAGCGCCTGAAGAACTATGGATGGAGGCTCATGACACTGTACAGGGGGCAAAGATCAAGACCATCCCTAAGAAAAAGAAATGCAAAAAGGTAAAATGGTTGTCTGAGGAGGCCTCACCAACAGCTATGAAAAGAAGAGAAGTGAAAGGCAAAGAAGAAAAGCAAGGTATACCCATTTGAATGCAGAGTTCCAAAGAACAGCAAGGAGAGATAAGAAAGCCTTCCTCAGTGATCAATGCAAATAAATAGAGGAAAACAATAGAATGGGAAAGACTAGAGATCTTTTCAAGAAAATAAGAGATATCAAGGGAACATTTCATGCAAAGATGGGCACAATAAAGGATAGAAATGGTATGGACCTAACAGAAGCAGAAGATATTAAGAAGAGATGACAAGAATACACAGAAAAGCTATACAAAAAATATCTTCATGACCCAGATAATTACAGTGGTGTGATCACTCACCTAGAGCCAGACATCCTGGAATGTGAAGTCAAGTGGGCCTTAGGAAGCATCACTATGAACAAAGCTAGTGGAGGTGATGGAATTCCAGTTGAGTTATTTCAAATCCTAAAAGATGATGCTGTGAAAGTGCTGCACTCAATATGCCAGCAAATTTGGAAGATTCAGCAGTGGCCACAGGACTGGAAAATGTCAGTTTTCATCCCAATCCCAAAGAAAGGCAATGCCAAAGAATTCTCAAACTACCGCACAACTGCATTCATCTCAACATTAGCAAAGTAATGCTCAGAATTCTCCAAACCAAACTTCAACAGTACATAAACTGTGAACTTTCAGATGTTTGAGCTGGATTTAGAAAGGGCAGAAGAACCAGAGATCAAATTGCCAACATTTGTTGGATCAACAAAAAGTCAATAGAGTTCCAAAAAATCATTTACTTCTGCTTTATTGACTATGTCAAAGCCTTTGACTGTGTGGATCACTACAAGCTGTAGAAAATTCTTAAAGAGATGGGAATACCAGATCACCTGACCTGCCTTTTGAGAAATCTGTATGCAGGTCAGGAAGCAACAGTTAGAACTCACATGGAACAACATACTGGTTCCAAATAGGAAAAGGAGTACGTCAAGGCTGTATATTGTCACCCTGCTTATTTAACTTCTATGCAGAGTACATCATGAGAAATGCTAGGCTGAATAAAGCACAAGCTGGAATCGAGATTGCCAGGAGAAATATCAATAACCTCAATGCAGATGACACCACCCTTATGACACAAAGTGAAGAACTAAAGACCCTCTTGATGAAAGTGAAACAGGAGAGTGAAAAAGTTGGTTTAAAGCTCAACATTCAGAAAACTAAGATCATGGCATCTGGTTCCATCACTTCATGGCAAATAGATGGGGAAACAGTGGAAGCAGTGGCAGACTATTTTTCTGGGCTCCAAAATCACTGCAGATGGTGACTGCAGCCATGAAGTTAAAAGATACTTACTCCTTGGAAGGAAAGTTGTGACCAACATAGGCAGTATATTAAAAAGCAGAGACATTACTTTGTCAACAAAGATCCGTCTAGTCAAGGCTATGGTTTTTCCATTGGTCATGTATTGAAGTGAGAGTTGGGCTGTAAAGAAAGCTGACTGCCAAAGAATTGATACTTTTGAACTGTGGTGTTGGAGAAGACTCTTGAGAGTCCCTTGGACAACAAGGAGGTCAAACCAGTCCATCCTAAAGGAGATCAGTCCTGGGTGTTCATTGGAAGGACTGATGTTGAAGCTGAAACTCCAATACTGTGGCCACCTGATGCAAAAAGCTGACTCATTTGAAAAGACCCTGATGTTGGGAAAGATTGAGGGCAGGAGAAGGGGATGACAGAGGATGACATGGTTGGATGGCATCACTGACTCAATGGACATGAGTTTGGGTAAACTCCTGAAGTTGCTGATGGACAGGGAGGTGCCGGGGTCCTGCCTCAGTGGATCCAGGGTAATTTGAAGGGGAGATGGAATTGGCATCCTAGGAAAAAACTATTTAATTACCAATATAAAGAGAGATTAGAAAAGAATAGTGTAGTAGGAAAATTAGTGGAGAAAAAGATGCTAAATAACTTGGTTTACGTGGGATACCAATAAAACTCCAAGACAAGGAATTTGCAACATCTACTTTGGGCCACTTGCCCCCGTTTGAATATCGGAGGGTGCCCTGCCTTGGGCTCTCTCTCATGGATCTTAGAAGCCAGGGCAAGTAAGTAGACATGTTGAGCACCCACGATCCAGATGGGAATTCAGCCAGAAGGGGAAAGAACGACATGAGGGAATCAGTCTTTCCAGAAACTGATCCAATTTCTTTATTTTTCAGGTTGGCTTATATACTTTTTGTTATACATAGGGATGAATACAGAGTCATGGGAAGGTCAGCAGACCTGACCCTTGTCAAAATCAGGTGCTTCATATTAATGCATATTAAGGTCTTATGGGTTTTACATCATCTTCTGGCCATGAAGCCTGCTGACATTTTATGGCCCTTTCTGATAACGGTCAGTCAACCAGAAAACTTATTTTTTCCAGGGGTGATTTTTTCTTAAACCAAGCACCACCCTCCAAATAAAGTTGCATTCCTATAGGGTGAGGGTGTAGTGGGTTACAATCAAGAAAAGAATTTACTTAGCCTAAGGTTTAACATGATTAATCTTAAAGGTTAATACTTACTTCTCCTATATGTTAGTTATATTCATTATAAGGGCAGGGAATATGGAGATCTAGCAGCAACTATTGGCTCAACAAATGAAAAACCCTTCAACAATATAATTTCTAATCAACCCACTATACTATACTAATAATTTTATAAGTTCTTAAAAGAATCTGTACATAGAAAGTTTAAAGCATCTCATGCCTTTCATGGTTGGGAGGCTGTAAACAATCACATGTGGCTGGACAAACCCACTCAGGCAGGTTAGAGAACCTTCAGAGGAGTTTGTAGGTTGAAACACTCTGTCACGCCTAGGAATTTTTATTAACTGGAGCTGCAAGTTAACTCCTTCTCAGAGAGAAATGGTGATGGAGGAGAGCTCCCCGTAAAGTCAGAGGTATAGGTGAAAGCATAAAACAGACTCTGGTTTTGGGGGTAGATGCTGGGGAACAGGGGGTTTCCTGAGGCTTGATCCCGCCTTTGCGTATGCCGAAGCCTCCTTCCTCATGACATTTGCCATGGGCGGAGTTCCTCACGTTGGCTCCTGGCAGGGAGGCCTGGTGTGCTACAGTCTACAGGGTCGCAAAGAGTCAGACATGACTGAGCAACTGAACTGAACTGAACTGAAGAGAAGCATTGAATGATAAAACTTATCTCATAGACCTTTGAAAGGATAGAGTCAGTTCTCGCATATAAAATTCTTTATTTCAGAATTTAGCAGCAAGCACTCAAATATTAGCTTCCATTGTTATCATGATTAGCATCATCTTTCTCCTTTTTAAACTAATTTTATTGGCGTATAATTGATTTAAAATGTGTTAGATTCCACTCTACAACAGTTAATCAATTATACTTACATCTACTCTTTTTAAGATTCTTTCCCAATATAGATCATTGCAGAGTATTGAGTAGAGTTCTCTGTGCTAGACAGTAGGTTCTTATTAGATATATATTTTCAATACATGTATTGTAGTGTGTCTATATCAATTTATAATAGCCAGAACATGGAAGCAATCTCAATGTCCCTCAGTGGATGAATGGATAAAGAAGACATGGTACATACATACAATGGAACATTGTCTTTATTCTTATCAATTAAATCTTTTCTGCTGTCCCATGAACCTCTGGAGCCAGAGAAAGATGTGAAGTGAAAGAGCATCCCTATGGACTTCATGGGCTTCCCTTGTGGCTCAGCTGGTAAAGAATCTGCCTGCAATGTGGGAGACCTGGGTTCGATCCCTGGGTTGGGAAGATCCCCTGGAGAAGGGAATGCTGCCCACTCCAGTATTCTGGCCTGGAGAATTCCATGGACTGTATAGTCCATGGGGTTGCAGAGAGTTGGACTTCTTGGACCTTCAAGAAAAATGAACACTTCCCACTGTTGGTGCTATCAATTTCCTATGGAAATCAACTTTCCCAAAGAGAGAGCAGTATTTAATTTCAAGTGTAAGAAAAGAGCAGGAAACAAAGATTAGTCACAGCTTTAAAATGTTCAAATGCCATTGGTGTTATTATCTCAGCAGCCAGGTACCCAGTGCTTCCACAGCTATTTAGCATAATGGATGTTGCTGACAGGCTTCTCCACCGAGCTCTCACTCGCAGGTGTACAACTAGGGTATTACCTGATACTTTATTTAAACAACATGCTCTTCTCATGCCTAAATGGAAGAGCTTTCACTTTCAGGGCTCAGTGGCTGCTTAATGTGGACAGGCTGGTTTTCAGCTGCTCATAAGTCTCTGCTAGGAGATCCCCCAAGAAGATTTAAGCTCCCCTTCCTTAACACACTGGGGTGCTAAGGTCTATCAGTTGGAACAGAGTCAAGTCTCTTTCGGTTGGTTTCTCCTTTCATTCTGCAGCATTTTGTCACCAAACAGGCTCAGTTTCTCACTTGCCTCATATTCTTCTATTCAGATGGTAGAAATTGGGAACTGGGACTGTGTGTGTCTCCTTTTTAAATTTGATTATAAACAAAAATCATACTGTGTCAGAAACTTCAAGCAACATAGAAGTTTGGCCATGAAAGTGTAAAATTCCTTAGCCGACCGTATGCCCCAATCTCAACAAGCCCATAACCCCAACATGGTGACAATTGATAGCATAATGTGTAGCCTTCTGCATTTCTGACTATGAATGCACTATGGCAATTAGATGGGGTGGGAGGAAGCTGCCCTATTCAGAGGGATTCATTGTATAAAGGACATTCTTTGGGGAATATGCAAGTAAGAAAATAGGAGCCTCTAAGCTGAGTGCTGAAGAAGACTCCTGAGAGTCCCTTGGACTGCAAGGAGATCCAACCAGGCCACTCTAAAGGAGATCAGCCCTGGGTGTTCTTTGGAAGGAATGATGCTAAAGCTGAAACTCCAGTACTTTTGGCCACCTCATGCAAAGAGTTGACTCATTGGAAAAGACTCTGATGCTGGGAGGAATTGGGGGCAGGAGGAGAAGGAGACAACAGAGGATGAGATGGCTGGATGGCACAACTGACTCGATGGATGTGAGTTTGAGTGAACTTTGGGAGATGGTGATGGACAGGGAGGCCTGGCATGCTGAGGTTCATGGGGTCACCAAGAGTTGGACACGACTGAGTGACTGAACTGAGCTAAACTGAATATGGCTACAAGAGTTTGGGAGGAAATGCATAACTGTATAAAGAGGCTGCTCCCCTGAAGGTGGAGGATGGGCAGGAAGAGGACCGCAGGAAAGAAAGGAGGTGATGCTGAAGCCAGGAAGCCAATCTTGTTTCAATTCTAACCTCTCTGCTCAGTGAAACACTGTAACTCTTTAGCAACATGAACCCAACACAAGAAAAGACTTGGATATGAGTTGATTCTTGGCTGCTGCTGCTGCTAAGTCACTTCAGTCATGTCTTACTCTGTGTGACCCCATAGATGGCAGCCCACCAGGCTCCTCTGTCCCTGAAATTCTCCAGGAAAGAACACTGGAGTGGGTTGCCATTTCCTTCCATAATGCATGAAAGTGAAAAGTGAAAGTGAAGTCGCTCAGTCATGTCCGACCGTCAGCAACCCCGTGGACTACAGCCTACCAGGCTCCTCTGTCCATGGGATTTAGATAGAGGCAAAAAGACTGAGTTTTGCACCCCAGGTTCAAATGGGGAAGGATGGAAGCAGCATGATACATAGAAGCAGGTAAAAACTTGAGGTGGAAAGTCCTGAAACTTGCAGAAACCATGAGGAAGATTTTTCAATATTAAGATATAAAATTTAGATTCAGGCCAAGAGTAACTGTGCTTCAAGAATCGAAGCTCTGCAAATAAGATCATTCAACCATTTTTCTAGATTCCATATATATGCATATTCAGTGGGATATTTGTTTTTCTTTTAATGAGAACCTACCATGCAGCACAGGAAACTCTACTCAGTGCTCTATGGTGACCTAAATGGAATGGAAATCCAAGATAGGGGGATGTATGTATACACAGAGCTGATTCACTTTGCTGTGGAGTTAGAAACTAACACAACACTGTAAAGCAAGTATACTCCAACAAAAATTAACTAAAATTAATACATAAACCTAGGCTAAAAAAAGAATCACTATTATCAGCTGCTGATGTTCTATATGATTATACATGTTTATATAATATATGCATATATATATATATATGCACATCTATGCATGTATCAGTTCAGTTCAGTCGCTCAGTCATGTCTGACTCTTTGCGACCCCATGAACCTCAGCACGCCAGGCTTCCCTGTCCATCACCAACTCCCGGAGTCCACCCAAACCCATGTCCATCGAGTGGGTGATGCCATCCAACCATCTCATCCTCTGTCGTCCTCTTCTCCTCCTGCCCTCAATCTTTCCCAGCATCAGGGTCTTTTGAAATGAGTCAGTTCTTCACATCAGGTGGCCAAAGTATTGGAGTTTCAACTTCAAAATCAGTCCTTCCAAAAAAACACCCAGGATTGATCTCCTTTAGGATGGACTGGTTGAATCTCCTTGCAGTCTAAGGGACTCTCAAGAGTCTTCTCCAACACCACAGTTCAAAAGCATCAGTTCTTTGACACTTAGCTTTCTTTATAGTACAATGCTCACATCCACACATGATTGACTACTGGAAAAACTATAGCCTTGACTAGATGCACCTTTGTTGGCAAAGTAATGTCTCTGCTTTTTAATATGCTGTCTAGGTTGGTCATAACTTTCCTTCCAAGGAGGAAGCATCTTTTAATTTCATGGCTGCAGTCCCCATCTGCAGTGATTTTGGAGCCCAGAAAAATAAAGCCTATGCATGTATGTGTGCATATTATATATATATATATATATATATATATATATATATATATATACACACACACACACACACACACATACATGCATACAAAGGTATATAGTGTTGCAACTTGCTTTTTCACTCAGAAATAAATTGTGACATTGATTCATAGCCTTCAAGGAATCAGGCCCTATGCTACAGACCCTGGAAAACAGCCATGAACAATCTGACCATGCCTATACCGTCAGATCTATATCATTCTTTTTAATGACCACATCAAATTCCTCAGTGAAAAGCTGTGTTTTGTTTTGTTCTATTTCATTTTGATAACATGTCCTCTAGTGATAAATATGGAGGTTATTTTTAATCTGAGATATTATACACAGTGATCCAATGTACTGATATATTTGTGAAAGTATTTATATGCAAATATTTTTGGAGGTGTCTTTCTTAAGGATGATTGGAGAAGTCAAGGCACATGCATATTTTAAAACTAAATCAGTACTGCCTGATTCACTCCAAAAGCAAATGTCATAAAAATTTAGCCTTTAGAATCTTAAAGAACCAAAGACTATTGTAGAAGTAAAATCCTTGTTAGATCCTGTCAAGAGTACTGATGATGGTTTAACTGATCATCTTCCTACCATGTACCAGCTTTGGGGCTTCTCAGTTGGCACAGTGGTATAGAATCTGCCTGCCAGTTCAGGAAACACAAGAGACATGAGTTCAATCCATGGGTCAGGAAGATCCCCTGAAGAAGGAAATGGCAACCTGCTCCAGTATTCTTGCTTGGAAAATCCCATGGACAGAGGAGCCTAGCGGGCTACAGCCCATGGTGTCACTAAGAGTCAGACATGACTGACTGGCTGAGCACACGGGCACAAGGTCTTTGTGAGTTTCAAATCCTTGGGGCTGTTACACATAAAATAAGGAGGCTCAGAGAAGTAAAAGTGACATGGCTCCTGAATGGCATAGGCAAGAGTTGAGCTCTTTCCTCTCATTCTCCAAAGCCCACTCTTCTTCCAACTGTATATAAGGGTTTGCCAGACATGAGTATTATGTGAGGTGTTCCACTAGGAAAACCTGCTTAATAAATGAAAGGGTTCAGTGGCCAAACAATTTTGGGAAACATTTTATATAGTCTGTATGTTTTTCGAAAATGTACAATATTTGTGATCTGGCTTACAGCATCCTCTATATTCCCAGAAAGTGAAAGAAAATGAAAATGAAGTCACTCAGTCATATCTGACTCTTTGCTACCCTGTGGACTGTAGCCTACCAGGCCCTTCCATTCCCAGAGAAGTCAACAAGTTAAGGAGTGTGTGTAGGATGGGTGGTCTGGGGGGAGGATATCATGAAGAGTAAAAGATAAACTATAGAAATTATTTTGGTGAATTTCTCAGGAAAGAGAAAAAAATATCCAGTACACACCAAAAGAAAAGAATTAGAAATGAGAGTGAGAATAGGGTGTGACTAATGTTTTACATGTGTCTCCTCTTTTAAACATAAAAGATAATGTGGTTCTTAATTTAAATGTACAGAAACTAAGGATTTGAGAATAGTTCTAATTAGCTGGTAGGTTACAGAGTCAAGATTTCTGCCTAGGTATATTTGACCCTACAGCCCTGTCATTGCTCAATCACTAAGTCATGCCTGATTCTTTGTGACCCCATAGATTGCAGCATGCCAGGCTTTCCTGCCTTTCACCATCTCCCTGAGTTTGGTCAAATTTATGTTCATTAAGTCGGTGATACCATCCAACAATCTCATCCTCTGTCACCCACTTCTCCTCTTGCTTTCAATCTTTCCCATCATCTGGGTCTTTTCCAGTGAACTGGGTCTTTTCCAGTGAATTGGCTCTTTGCACCAGGTGGCCAAAGTTTTGGCGTTTCAGCATCAGTCCTTCCAATGAATATTCAGGTGATATCTCTTAAGATTGACTGGTTTGATCTCCTTGCAGTCCAAGGGAGTCTCAAGAGTCTTCTCCAGTATTAGTTCAAAAGCATCAATTCTTTGGCACTCAGCCTTCTTTATGGTCCAACTGTCACATCCATACATGACTAATGGAAAAACCATCGCTTTGACTATACAGATCCTTGTCAGCAAAGTGATGTCTCTGCTTTTTAATACATTGTCTAGGTTTGTGATGGGCTTCCCTGGTGCTCAGATGGTAAAGAATCTGCCTGCAGTGCAGGAGACCGAGATTCAGTTGCTGGGTTGATGGCAGCAGTTACCATCCACAGTGATTTTGGAGCCCAAGAAAATAAAATCTGCCACTGTTTCCATCTTTTCCCTATCTACTTGCCATGAAATACTAGGTATATTTTACCTTACAGCTACAGAATTCTATACTTCTAGGACTTTTTCCTCAAAACTCCTAGGGGAATCCCAATG
>SJYF01000270.1:7467319-7490435 GCA_006410515.1 Procapra przewalskii | reverse complement strand
TAAATCAGCCCTCTTCACAATCTGCCAGAGGGAAACTCTCTCTTCCCCCAGGATGAGTTAATTCTGAAAATCAAAAGCCTTATAGAGAACATGTTGGAGACTTCCAATTAGGCTTCCTTGAACTGTGCCTTTGAAATTCCCTTCTTTTATGTCCCTTTTATTTATTATTTTACTTTTTAAATTTTAGTAGCAGGATGATTGCCTTATAATGTTGCATTCATTTCTGCCGTACACTAATGTAAATCAGCCATGAATATACACATATCCCCTCCCCCCTGAGCCCGTCCCACATCCCATCTTCTCACCCCTCTAGGTCATCACAGAGCACTGGGCTGAGCTCCCTGTGTTATACAGCAACTTCCCACTCGCTATCTATTTTACACATGGGTAGTATATATATGTCCATGCTACCATTTCAGTTCACCTTACTCTCTCCTTCCCCCACTGTGTCCATATGTTCATTCTCTACATCTCTATTCTTGCCCTGCAAATAGGTTCATCAGAACCATTTTTCCTAGATTTTATATATATATGCATTAATATATGAAACTTTTCTCTTTTTGACTTACTTCACTCTGTATAACAGGCTCTAAGTTCATCCATCTCACTTCAACGGACTCAAATCCATTCCTTTTTAATGGCTGAGTAATATTCCATTTCATATATATACCAAAACTTCTGTGTCCATCATCTGCCTGTGGTTATTTAGGTCGCTTCCATGTTCTAGCTATTGCAAATAATGCTGCGATGAACATTGGGTACATGTGTCTTTTTGAATTACAATTTTCTCAGGGTAAATGCCCATAGTGGGATTGCTGTATCATACGGTAGTTTTATTCCTAGATTTTTAAGAAATCCCCATACTGTTCTCCATAGTGGCTGTGTCAATTTACCTTCCCAGCAACAGTGCAAGAGGGTTTCCTTTTATCCACACCCTTTCCAGCATTTATTGTCTGTACATTTTTTGAAGATATTCATTCTGACTGATGTGAGGTGATACCTGACAGTAGTTTTGACTTGTGTTTCCTTAGTGATGAGCAATGCTGAGCATCTTTTCATGTGCCATCTGTGCATCTTCTTTAGAGAAGGTCTTCCACCTGTTTTTTGATTAGGTTATTTCTTTTTCTGATACTGAGCTCCATGAGCTACTTATACATTTTGGATATTTATCCTTTGTTAGTTGCTTCACTTGCATTTATTTTCTCCCATTCTGAGGGTTGTCTTTTAGTCTTGTTTATAGTTTCCTGAAAATCCCCTGGAGAAGGGATAAGCTACCCACTTCAATACTCTTGGGCTTCCCTTGTGGCTCAGCTGGTGAAGAATCTGCCTGCAGTGGGATCGATCCCTGGGTTGGGAAGATCCCCTGGAGGAGGGAAAGGCTACCCACTCCAGTATTCTGGCCTGGAGAACTCCATGAACTGTGTAGTCCATGGGGTCACAAAGAGTCGGACATGACCGAGCGACTTTCACTTTCACTTTGCTGTGCAGAAGATTAAGTTCCTCTGATCCTGGGGTTAACTTTGCAGTGATAAAGAAAGAGATTAACCAGACTTACTCATACAACTTTCCTGTATACAGGTTGGGGTTGGCCATGCTATTTTCACATGAATTTGATGCTATCCGTGATATAAAGATATCTTATTTATTGATTGTTTACATGCCATGCATACCACCCAATGATCAAAAATCATATTTTTCAAGCATTTTAAACATCTTTAAAACAACAGCAATAATGACAGATCACAAAGGGGCAGAAGGAAGTTTTTGGAGGTTACAGTTAAGATTAATGTCTTGATTGAAATCAGAATTATTATTCTCACTTTTATCTATAAGGAAACTACAAAACCAAATTGCCCAGATCCCCAGAGTAAATACAGAGTGGAGCCAAAATTCTAAGCCCAATCTGTCTGAAGTCAAAGCCTCGTTAACCCAATATTCAAGATGAGGCATCTCAGACTGAAATGTATTGTAATCTCAGCTTTTAAAAACATAGCCAAAATAAAATTCTGATTTAGTAGGCCATGGAATCTGCATTTTGACAAAAGCCACCCAATAATTCTGAGCACCATATTTGTGAAGAAAACTTTTTGAGACCACAAAGAGAGCCCTTTCTCAGTATGAATTGTTTCCTTTCCCCAAAATGTGAATATGAATGGTGTGTCCTAAATAATAATAAGAGTAAAGCTAAAAAACTGAAACAGCAACAAAAAAGCTCCATTTCCAGAGAAAAGAAAAGTGACTGAGGTCGGGATAATGAAGAAGGATGAAATTATCTTTCCTGAAATATTTGATTTCTAGTTTAGTGTAAACAGTGCGTTTTTATCACAGTGATCTTACTTTTCTCTGTTCTGCTGGCTTCCTGAATTGCCAATTGGTGCATTCCTTGGACCAGAGACAAGACAGTATCAGCCCCGAGAAAGAGGGAAGGAAGTGACTACACAGAGGCTTGGTGGGCAGATCATTTGCCTCTTCCCTCTTGCGCCCTTCCAGACTCCCGCAACCAAGAGGAGTGCACAGAGCTGTGAGCCCGAGGGGCCAGCAGGCGAGCGGTTTCCTCTGGGATATGAGATGTACAACTTACGCATTGCCTGGAAATGCCATAAGGATTTAATATTTGTTACAGAAACAGTGGGGCTGCATTAATATTTTAATGGTGAATGAATATTTAATCTAAAACTCTGAATGGAAAGCGAACAAGATAACCATGGCAGGAACAGTCACACCACCCAGTTGAAGATGTTAATGATTCGCTGGCTCTGGCAGTGGTGATAATGCCACACAGCGTATCCATTATACAATGTCTTTGCAATATTAGTAAGTCATGCCTCAGAATCAAAATTGAAAGAAGCGTTGTTTACTCTTTGAGAAGCAATATGAAGCACTGGATGGAGCAAATCTTTGGAATGGGAGCCTTGAATTGAGTACCAAGGGTATGTCTTGCTGGTCATGCAACTGGAAAGAAGACCATTCACTTCTTTGAGCTTTATCTTCAAGATGAGATCAGCACCTCCTTGATAATAATTGTTGGCTGCATACACTATTCACTCACTTGCTTTCTTTTTTGGTTCTCCTTAAGATATGGGAGAAAAAACATTGAAGGTGGTTGCAGTGTCTTTTAATTCAGCCCCTTGTCCACTTCTTGAAGAAAAAAATGAAGTTTTTATTTTCTTATTTCTCCTAGATACTTACATCTATCATCATTCTATTTCAGTGGAAAGTTTTCCAAGTAGCTAGGGGAAGCTCTAATTAAAAACTCAAATCTAAGCAAGGTAAAAAGACAGCCTTCAGAATGGGAGAAAATAATAGCAAATGAAGCAACTGACAAACAACTAATCTCAAAAATATACAAGCAACTCCTGCAGCTCAATTCCAGAAAAATGAATGACCCAATCGAAAAATGGGCCGAAGAACTAAATACACATTTCTCCAAAGAAGACATACAGATGGCTAACAAACACATGAAAAGATGCCCAACATCACTCATTATCAGAGAAATGCAAATCAAAACCACAGTGAGGTACCATTTCATGCCAGTCAGAATGGCTGCAATCCAAAAGTCTACAAGCAATAAATGCTGGAGAGAGTGTGGAGAAAGGGAACCCTCTTACACTGTTGGTGAGAATGCAAACTAGTACAGCCACTATGGAGAACTGTGTGGAGATTCCTTTAAAAACTGCAAATAGAACTGCCTATGGCCCAGCAATCCCACTGCTGGGCATACACACTGAGGAAACCAGAATTGAAAGAGACATATGTACCCCAGTGTTCATCACAGCACTGTTTACAATAGCCAGGACATGGAAGCAACCTAGATGTCCATCAGCAGATGAATGGAAAAGAAAGCTATGGTACATGTATACAATGGAGTATTACTCAGCCATTAAAAAGAATACATTTGAGTCAGTTCTAATGAGGTGGATGAAATTGGAGCCAATTATACAGAGTGAGGTAAGCCAGAAAGAAAAACATCAGTTTAGAGAGATGGTAACAATAACCCTGCATGCAAGACAGCAAAAGAGACACAAATGTATAGAACAGTCTTTTGGTCTCTGTGGGAGAGGAAGAGGGTGGGATGATTTGGGAGAATGGCATTGAAACATGTATAATATCATATATGAAAAGAGTCTCCAGTCCAGGTTCAATGCAGGACACTGGATGCTTGGGGCTGGTGCCCTGGGACAACCCAGAGGGATGGTATGGGGAGGGAGGAGGGAGGGGGTTCAGGATGGGGAACACGTGTACACCCGTGGCAGATTCATGCTGATGTATGGCAAAACCAATACAATATTGTAAAGTAATTAACCTCCAATTAAAATAAATAAATTTACATTAAAAGAAACTCAATTCTATCTATTCAATTTGATCCTTAAATTAAAACACATGGATAATAACTTGTTTTTTAAATGCACTGAGGCAACTTTGTATTTTCCTACTGTTAGTGGTCACATTTACAAGATAATTGTAATGTATCAGTAAGTTTCTCTTGGCAGGTAATTGTCCCTCCTGAAAGGCTAGACTGTGGCCCTGTGGTGCGGGTTGCCCTCCTCTCCCTCTGTGGCCCCACTAGACTCTGTTAGCTTCCTTATTTTGTCACTTGGAACTTTCCATAACTTAGTAAACACATGGGCTTGAGAGTTCAAGAGCTTTTAGATACAAGTCTCTACTTGATTCATTATCTGGAGTGTGATCTTGAGCAAGGTCATCAGTCAATCCTCTTGTCAAGGGACTTTCATTTGTAAAATTGTGACAGTGACATTTAATCTCATTGCTTCCCAGACATCTATGAAATACACACACACACACACACATACATATAATATGTGAATGTGGAATATACATACACACACACACACACATATATAATATGTGAATGTGGACTATATACACACACACACATATATATATATATTATATGTGAATGTGGAATATACACACACACACACACATATATAATATGTGAATGTGGAACATACATATATACACGCACACATAAAATGAAATAGTTTGCAGACCATTCCAATTTTTCAAATGAAGAAACTGAGATGCAGAGACCAAGTAACTCGCTCAAGGTCATTCAGTAAGGACTGGAACATGGTCTTCAGAACACACTTGAATCCTTATTATTTGTAATACATCTTTATAATATACTAAGACACATTTTTAAATCTAGGGTTGCAATCAAGCATTAACAACAGTGCAGTACTAAATATTGTGTCTGAGAGGAATAAACTTCAATGGCTTTAGGTTATAATATTTAAATACAGTGTCATAATTCCTTGCCTCATGACCCAACCTAAAAACCAGCACATTGAACATAATAAGCCCATCATAAAAGCTAGAATTTTCTTTTATTGCTTTTTACAATTTTTTTTAATGAATTGAGGTGTTATTGATCTTAATTCTTTTTCTCATATACACTCTAAATGGAAAGTATTCTAGTTTCTTAATTATTTCTCCCAATCTTGATAGCTATCTTTTTCTGCTATATGAAGCCCAAGACCCTGAATCTTACTTTTCTGATCCTTTAAGGGGTTATGCATAGTGATGGCATCAGGCCCTATTCAATCCTCACTTTCCTAAGAAATTTAATAAATGAGGACATCTTTTAAAAATCAAAATAATTATCTATGAAGAAAATCCCAATGACTCTACAAAGGAATTCCTAGAACTTAGATGAGTTTAGCAAGGTTGCAGAATACAAAGTCAACAGAAAAAAAATCATATTTCTATAGTCTAGCGATGAGTAATTAGAAACCCAAATTAAAAGCATAATCTTATTTTAATAGTTCTAAAAACTCTGAATTTTCAGGTATAAATCTAACAAACCATGCGCAGGGTGTCTTCTAATACACAGCTGGAATCTAAAAGCTCTTGTAAAATAAAAATTTTTTAAATGCCTTCAATGGAGAAACATACTCTATTCATAGACTGGAAAACTCCACAAAGTAAAAATGTCAGTACATCCCAAACTGATCTATGTTGAATGCAATTTCTATCAAATCTTGTGAAGATTTTTGTAGATACAGACAAGCTGATTCCAAAATTTATGTGAAAAGCCCAAGTAACTAGAATAGCTAACATGATTTAAAAAAAAAAGAATCAAGTTGGAAAAATTACATTACTTGATTTTGAAACTCCATTTATGGTTACAGTATGATTTGTAGTGCTGATGGAGGGATAGCCCTGTTGATCAATAGAACAGAATAGAAAACTAGAAATTGACTAAAGCAAATATGCTCAAATTATTTTGAAAACAAGTGGAACAGCAATTTCAGAGAAAAGATATCCTTTCCAAGAAATAGTTCTGGAACAATTTGGTATAGAAAGGAAAGGAGGAAAGGAGGGAGGGAGGAGTCTTGAAGCAAACCTCACATCTTACACAAAAATTAACTCAGATCATGGATCTAAATGCAACTATAAATCTCTGAAAAGAATGTATAAATCTCTGTTACCTAAGTCAAGGGAAGAATTCTAAAGTGTGATTCCAAAAGCATAATCCATACAAGAAAAAAATAAGTTAAATTTAGACTTCATCAAAATTAAAAATGTTAAAGGCACTATTAAGAGATGAAAAGACAAGCCATAAACTAGGAGACAATATTTGCGAATCAATCATCTAACAAGGAATTTGTGCCCAGAATATATAAAAAATACTTTAAACATGAAGATAAGAAAACAAGCCATTCTATTAGAAGATGACAAAAAATCACTCAGTTGCCCCACCAAATTGAATATATAGAGGCAAATAAGCACATAAAAAGATGTTCAGCATCATTCACCGTTAGAGAAATAAATAAAAATACTGTTATTTCCTGCTTCTGTCAGACCACACACTACTGTCTTCCATTAATATCATCAGTTCCCTAGTCCCTGTGCCTGGCTGTCATGAAGTTTTGTGCTCTTTGGATTAAAATGTACTGGTAACTAAACTAACGGTAAGAGCGCTGCTCCCTGTTGATAGTGGACCTTTGCCTTTGATAAATCTTCACTGAATGCCAACTAGATACTATATATAGTGCTACAGTACTGCACAATTACACTCATCTCACACACTAGCAGGAGAAGGCAATGGCACCCTACTCCAGTACTCTTGCCTGGAAAATCCCATGGACGGAGGAGCCTGGTAGGCTACTGTCCATGTGGTTGCGAAGAGTCGGACATGACTGAGCAACTTCACTTTCACTTTTCACTTTCATGCATTGGAGAAGGAAATGGCAACCCACTCCAGTGTTCTTGCCTGGAGAATCTCAGGGATGGGGGAGCCTGGTGGGCTGCCGTCTATGGGGTCATGCAGAGTCAGACACGACTGAAGTGACTTAGCAGCAGCAGCAGCACATGCTAGCAAAGTAATGCTCAAAATTCTCCAAGCCAGGCTTCAGCAGTATGTGAATCATGAAATTCCAGATGTTCAAGCTGGATTTAGAAAAGGCAGAGGAACCAGAGATCAAATTGCCAACATCAGTTGGATCATCAAAAAATCAAGAGAGTTCCAGAAAAACATGTATTTCTGCTTTATTGACTATGCCAAAGCCTTGACTGTGTGGATCACAACAAACTGTGGAAAATTCTTAAAGAAACAGGAATACCAGACCACCGAACCTGTCTTTTGAGAAATCTGTGTGCAGGTCAGGAAGCAACAGTTAGAACTGGACATGGAACAAAAAAAGACTGGTTCCAAATTGGGAAAGGAGTATGTCAAGGCTGTATATTGTCACCCTGCTTATTTAACTTATATGCAGAGTACATCATGAGAAATGCTGGGCTGAATCAAGCACAAGCTGGAATCAAGACTGCTAGGAGAAATAGCAATAATCTCAGATATGCAGATGATATCACCCTGATGGCAGAAAGCAAAGAACTTAAGACCCTCTTGATGAGAGAGAAATAGGAAAGTGAAAAAGTTGGCTTAAAGCTCAACATTCAGAAAACTAAGATCATGGCATCTGGTCCCATCACTTCATGGCAAATAGATGAGGAAACAGTGGAAACAATGACAGACTTTATTTTGAGGGGCTCCCAAATCACTGCAAATGGTGACTGCAGCCATGAAATTAAAAATGCTTGCTCTCTGGAAGAAAAGTTATGACCAGCCTAGACAGAATACTGAAAGCAGAGACATTATTTTGCTGACAAAGGTCCGTCTAGTCAAGGCTATGGTTTTCCCAGTGGTCACGTATGGATGCGAGAGTTGGACTGTGAAGAAGGCTGAGTGCTGAAGAACTGATGCTTTTGAACTGTGGTGTTGGAGAAGACTCTTGAGAGTCCCTTGGACTGCAAGGAGGTCCAACCAGTCCATTCTAAAGGAGATCATTCCTGGGTGTTCACTGGAAGGACTGATACTGAAGCTTAAACTTCAATACTTTGGCCACCTGATGTGAAGAACTGACATTTGAAAAGACTCTGATGCTGGGAAAGATTGAGGGCAGGAGGAGAAGGGGACGACAGAGGATGAGATGGTTGGATGGAATTGCTGACTCGATGGCCATGAGTTTGAGTGAACTCCGGGAGTTGGTGATGGACAGGGAGGCCTGGTGTGCTGCAGTCCACGGGGTCACAAAGAGTCAGACATGACTGAGTGATGGAACTGAACTGAAGTGTGAAGATGAGAATAGTGATATAGATGTGTTTATCTAGATGAAGAACCAAGGAAGTGGGATAAGACAGGTCACTAATTATTATTATGCAAAACAGAAAGTCGTTCTTGGCAAGGGGAAAATATATTGAGAAACATATTCAAAGTAGCAAGAACTTTTAATTCATATATTGGAGTTCTATACAGAATTTCATTGGGGAAAAAAAAAAGATGTATCTACTGGCAAGAAACTAAAGGGAAAAAAGAGCAAAGTCACTTGTGATAGATGATGCCACTAAGCTACAACCAAACTAAACAGTCATTGGTCTGTGCCTCCTTCTGAATAGAATCAAACCTGTGAGCATTCAACTTTTTGTTTTCCTGGGAGAGTACGTGAAGTATACATGAGAAAGAAGGCAAGATGGATAGACGCAAGATGGAGAAAAAGTCAACAGCCTGAACTCAGCTATCAGAGTGTACAGTTCTGAAGAAATTTCTGCTTGATCAAGGAGGGAAGGAAACCATGAGTCCCTGCCAGAAGCTATACAGAATGCCTTACATAACTAATTTCATTTGATCCCCACAAGAACTCTGGGATGCAGGACTTAGATCAGCAACAGGTCCCCTCTGCTGGTCTCAAGCATCAGACGATTTTTGAGCAGCAGCCATACAGTCCTCTGCAAGCCTGCACCACCTATGGATACAGGCTCTCTCCTAGACATCTCTGCCTCACCTGAGCATCCTTTCCCTCTCATTCCTTCGTATCTTAGCCATTCACTCAACCTCCAAACTTCAAGGCAGGAGCATCCAATCAGCCAGAACCAAGTGAAGCCCTCCACACCAGGACACCTGAGAGGGTGCACATCCCCATATCGGCTTCCCTACTTCCCTCTAGACTCACAGAGAAGTCCCTAAGATTGAGAACAAGTTTATATCAGCAGCAGGCCACATGACACGCACCTACCATAGGTACTATCATACCAATTTCATAGATGAAAGCACCAAGGTTCAGAGAAGTGTAAAGCTGGTCCTAAGACTACACGGGGAAGTGAAAGTCGCTCACTCATGTCTGACTCTTTGTGACCCCATGTACTTACTATACAGTCTGTAGAATTCTCCAGGCCAGAACACTGGAGTGGGTAGCCTTTCCCTTCTCCAGGGGATCTTCCTGACCCAGGATCTGAAGTGTAGTCTCCTGCATTGCAGGCAGATTCTTTACCAGATGAGCTACCAGGGAAGACTACACAGCTAGTTTTTTAAAAAACTTTATTGAGTGGTGATTGACATGTAAAAGTCGTACAAATTTAGTGTATACAACTCATTGAGTTTGGGGATCAATATACAGCCATGAAATCATCACAGCCATCAAAGCCATAAGCATAAGCATCACAATTATGTGACTTTTGCCACAAGAGAAAAATAAATAAAAGAAGAAAAGCACAACCATCTCCCCCCAAAGTTTCCTTCCATATGATTGTTATGATTATGTTATTATTGTTCTTATGTTGATAACACGGAACATAAAATCTACCCTCTTAGAAATGTTAGGAGTACACATTGTCTTGTTAACCATAGGATCTATGCTATATAGTAGATCTCCAGAACTTATTACTTATATGACGGAAACTTTGTACCTTTTGACCATCACTTCTCCGTTTCCCCCTCCCCCTAGCCCCTGGTAACCAGCATTGTACTCTTTGCTTCTGTGCGTTTTGACCATTTAAACCCCACATATAAACAAGATCATTACAGACGTGTCTTTCTATGTCTGGCATATTTCACTTAGCTTAATGTCCTCCGGGTTCATCCGTGTTGTCCTCAATGGCAGCGTTCCCTTCGTTTTTAAAGGCTGAATTATACCTCATCATAGATATGCCCTGTTTTCTTTATCTGTAGGTGGACCTTTGGATTGCTTTCACCTGTAGACAATTGTGAATAATGCTTTATGACCGTGAAGGTGCATATAACTATCTGGGCCCCTGTTTTCCATTCTTTTGGATATAAATAAAGAAGTATAATTTCTGAATCAGACGGTAATTCCGTTTTTAAGTTTTTAAGGAACCACCATAGTGCTTTCACTTTTCACACTCCCTCAACAGTGAGCAAAGTGTCCAGCTTCTCTGCATTCTTAACATGTATTTCTGTTTTGGTTTTGAAAGTAGCCATCCTAAAGAGTGAAGTAGATACCACTCGATAATTTTTGGTTCATGTTCAAAACTGACTCCCAGAGTCCCCTGGTGGTATAAAAAATAATCCCAGTTGCCCAAGCACGGTAGTAACTTGCTTATTGGTTTCTTTCCTTTCCTTGACATACGCATCAACTAGTATTTCCTCAGATTGCCTCCAAATAAACTCCTTACACTCAAAGTCTTTCCTCAGGGTCTGTTTCTGAGGATCCTGAACATAATTGAGATTATGCTTTGTTTCTTGTCTGGCTGCAACACGTCTTAGTTGCAGCATGCTGGATCTTTGTTGTGGCTTGTGAGATCCTTAGTTAGCATGCGGGATCTGGTTCCCCAACCAGGGATTGAACCCAGGACCCCAGCATTGGGAGTCCTGAGTCCTAGCCCCCGGGCCACCAGGGAAGTGCCTGGGGTTCTGTCTTATCTCCGATCGTGCGTATTGGCAGCACCACCTACCTTCATCAGTTTTGTTAGACTAATTTGCTTCTCAGCCTTAGTTTTACAAAAGATTGCCTGGCCCCACAAGCAGTTGCGGGGGAGTAATTTCCTAAATATAACTTAGCTCCATGCACATACTCTCCTGCACACTCTTTAAAAAATACAGGATTCATTCAGTCTATGCCATAGATACGAAATCTTCCTTTCTTTGGTATTGTCAAAACTCCTAAGATGGCACAATTTCAGAGGTGAGTGAGAGCGCACAGATATACAGAGCGCTTGTTTGTAAAGTGATGTGCCATGGAACTCCCATGGGTTTTGGACTCTACACACGTCTACTGCTTTTGCTTCAGCGCTCGGTTTGTAATATCACTAGTCATCTCAGCTAATTACAAAATATTCAGAATCTCTGAGGCAAGCTTTGTTTTTTTAATATTGTTATAAATATCTGCATAACTCTGTCAATCAGGACTTTATAATACTGTGTCACCATAGCACAGCTCCAAATTTCTTGATTTTTCTATTAATCTACATTAATAGACAATGTAAATATGAAATCATTTCCCTGAAAAAAAAAAATCCATTGCTACTTTTTCTCTTAAGTATATGCTGGGGGTTCCAGTATAGTTTGATTAAACATCAATCAACAACCAGGACGGTTTCCACAGCCATAAAAGTTTATAAACCATAGATCTAGGTCAAGCCCTCGTGCAATTTATAATTTCCCTCCACGACTTCTTGACACGTGTGCTTAAACGTGACACATTAAAGAAGGCTTCTACCTCCCAGAGAAGTCTGTTTTATTTTAAGATGTTTCTAATTGCCGTGAAGGTTCCTGTGTTTCCCTCTTATTGAAACCTACCTCCCTGCAACTTCCACTCTTCCATCTAGGAGAGATTTGGTTTGCTGGCTTTTTCAAGGCTTTCTCAGACCTTGATGGAGTTACGCAAGTATCTGAACTTCTGTACCTTTGGCGTCCAGCAAGTAGAGGGTACCCCAGTCCTCTGCTTGCTGGCAGCAAACCTCTCCTCTCCAGTCCAATTGTAACATATAGGGAAGTGATGGCAAAGACATGGATTTCACCAAACTTAATCAGAGCCTTAAGTGAATCAGCGGGGTGGGGGTAGGATGGGAGTTAGCAGGTACAGAGAAGGGGGCGGCTAACTCTCCAGCCCCACAACATATGACAATAGTTTCACTGAAAGCTCAAGGCAGTATTTATTCATGAGGTGACATTGCCCCAGGAAGTGCACAGCCAAAATTTCTAATACGTGAACCCCAAATCCAGTTTTTCAAATCTCCTCCTCTTCCTCTAATTCTCCTTGCCCCACCCCACCCTGCTCACTTTTTTTGAATACTCCGTGTTCCCTTTGAAACCTGGGGCAGAATGAATGGAATGTTTTCATTTACTGCAGCCCCGCTTGAATTATATTTTCCCAGATCAATTCATTTCCGCGCATTCTGAAGGGTAGAGCTGAGGGGGGCAAGGGTTGGCTGGTGAGAGGTGAAGGTATAGCAGGGAGTGAGGCGAGTGGGAGATGGGAGCTCCCTGGAGGGGTGGCGCCGGGAGAAGACAAATCACCCCTGTGCTTGGTGCTGAGAGAGAAGGACTCGGGGAGAGCTTGATATCTGAGGTGAGCACACATGAGTCCTGGGGGCGGGGGTGGGGGCGGGGTCAGCTGTCAATCAGAGGGTTCAAAAAAATAGAAGGGAAAAAGGCAACTTCATTCTGAGAAGAGAGAGAACTGGAGACTTGGACAGTCTGCCCTACCTCCCCTGCTTTCCCAGGGCCATGATTGCGGCTTCTTGCTCGCCCATTGACTCCTGCAGCTGCATCCCCATCAGAAGTGGGCAGCGGTGCTTCTCTAGACCAAGTGTTCAAGAATTTTGGTCAGAAAGGTGAAAAAGGAAACTTTTCCATATCCCTTTGTTTCTTTTCAGTCTTTCTCTCTTTAAAAAAAATTATTTATTTTTAATTGAAGGATAACTTCTCTACAACACTGTGCTGGCTTCTGCCATACATCAGCATGACCCTTCAGTCTCTCTTATCTTTCCTCCTTTCCTTCCTCCCTTCCTCCTGCTTCCCATCCCCCTTTCTTCTCTTTCTTCCTTTCCCCACCCCCGTTCTTTCCCTTGATCACTCTTCCAGACTGTATTGAGCAGCTGATCTGTGGGACAGTCTATGTTAACTAGGGCTTCCCTGGTGGCTCAGCTGGTAAAGAATCCGCCTGCCATGTGGGAGACCTGTGTTTGATCCCTGGGTGGGGAAGATCCCCTGGAGAAGGGAACGGCTACCCACTCCAGTATAATGGCCTGGAGAGTTCGGTGGACTATTCCATGGGGTCGCAAAGAGTCGGACACTAAGCGACTTTCATTTCACTATGTTAATTATGGTGAGACCATAGTTCTAAGTTATCAGACAATTCAGCTGAAAAGACGTTCATCAAGAAACTCTGTGCTACATGCTGGAAATACAGGTCTAAAAGGAGCGCAGCACCAACCGTGGCCACAGAAACACACTGAGGCAGTCCGGTGGTTAAGACTCTGTGCTTCCAATGCAGGGGGCGCAAGTTCAATACAAAGTCGGGGAGCTAAGATCCCATGTGCCACGTGGCACAGCCAAAAAGGAAATACATTGCTATGTAGGGGGAGACAGACATATCATTACTCATTTGTTTATTCTCTGAATCCCTATGTGAGGTGCTGGGACCTTTGACTGGTTTTGAATTTATAACATGTAAGACCATGCCTGGCCTCCAGTTGACATGCAATAAATATTCAATGATGAAAACAAGTACATTTATTAGCACGTCTGTGATGTGTCAGATATTTTGCATGTTTTATTGTTAATCCTTCCTCTAACCTCAAAACAAAGCTATGATTACCCCCATTTTACAGATGAGAAACAGAGGCGTAGAGAATTAAGCAATTTGCCAATGTTAAACACCACTCAGAGGTGAAATAAAATTAAGATGCTAATTCAGGTCTGCCTGATGCCAGTGTAGAATGTTTTCCTACTCTTGCATGCCTCTTTCTGCAAAAATTTATGAATAAAAACCACTAGATGTTCACGTCAAGTTGATGAGATTAAAACCTTCCTAATTCCAAAAGAGAAATTTTATCATAATTGGTAGGAAATGTAGGTTATAATGTATTTTGCATTTCATGAACCTTTATAAATCATGAACACCCAAATTTTGCTCTTGCAAGCTTCCACCTGCATAATTGTAGGACCCTGTGGCATCTAGCTGAAGTCTCTTTCTAGTTATTTTTAGTATCAACATATGCTCAGTATATCTATATATCTGTATATATCTATACATACAGCATATATCTGTATATCTATGGACTTCCCTCGTGGCTCAGATGGTAAAGCATCAATGAGGGAGACCTGGGTTCCATCCCTGGGTCGGGAAGATCTGCTGGAGAAGGAAATGGCACCCCACTCCAGTACTCTTGCCTGGAAAATACCATGGGTGGAGGAGCCTGGTAGGCCACAGTCCATGGGGTCACAAAGAGTCGAACACGACTGAGCAACTTCACTTTCCTTTATGCTCAGTAGTGAGTTAACTCCTGTTCCTCTCTTCCGGTCCCTTCATTGGTGTCTTCTGCACAAAGTCACTTGGGATGGTTGCTCACCATTACTGTGGCATTCATGACCTCGAATGGGAACCATATGCTCCCACTGTGGATGGTGGATCCCAGGGTCCTTCAGGATACATCACCCAAGACTGAAGCACTTGTTTCACAAGATGCCCAAGGTGGGTCACCGGGGAGGCGCTGCTCCTGGAGTAACTGACTCATCACTTGCTTTCACCACCTTCTCAGCAATAAGTAGGAGGGGCTCCTGGAGTTGCCAAATCCTGCTGTTTTGTCTACAGTGCACCTTACATCAGAGCCAAGTGTGTTCCAGCTAGAGAAGAGGCGGACACGCCGCTCTTCAACTCCCCACGCCTCCATCATTTGAGGCCTGAAGGGAGTTTGCTTGCATGCAATAGACTGACTGCCAAGCTTTCACCCCTCACTGCATCTGTGTCCTTTCATGGCAAACCCACTGACTCTGGGTTGGGCCATGTGACTGACTTCAACCCAGAAGATAACGACAGACTGGATGTAAGCAGGTGCCTGCAAGAACACGCCTGGAACGGACTGCTAGGGGAGGAGGCGTGAGAAGCAGAGGCAGTCGGCCCAGCCGAGACTATTGTAGCTTTGCAAACACTCAACTGATCGCTTGTGTCCCGTGAAGATTGTAAGAGCTTCCCAGTCAACTCAGAGACTTGTGAAAAATAGCGTTTGTTTATTTAAAACCACCACTCTTTTGAAGTGGTGTGTTATATAGTTATAGCTAGTTTACTTACTATGAGTTATGTCTCATTAATCGTTCACGAAAATGTTGTTTAAGCTCTTGCCACCAACCGTTCTCTCCAAAGGGTCAGAACACATCTGAGAAAGATGTTTCATGTGCTACTCTCCATCTTCTGTATTGCCCTCCCCTCTCCACCTTTTCCCCAGAGATCTGCTTACAGAATAGCCTATGGTGCTATTAGGAAGCAGATGACCTGTGGTCCATTCTGTTCTTCCATTCTCTGCTTTTCTCCCTTCTCCCTGTCTCCTTTTTCCAGGTCTCTCTCTTTCCCGTATTCACCAGGGTACAACCTGTTCACTCATTGAGAAAAAAAGATAAAACACAAAGCTCTCATATAAATTAATTAATGCAAATAGATGCCTATGGGTTTACCAAATCTATCATTCATTAGGCATATACAGACAAGGCAAAATTCCCTTTAAGCTAAACCAAGAATTCACAACAGAAGAAAGAAAGAAGTGTAAATATAATTGATATGCATGAGTATAAGATGCCTCCGGTGGCTCACACAGTAAAGAATATGCCTGCAACACAGGAGGCCTGGGTTTGATCCCTGGGTTGGGAAGATCCCCTGGAGAAGGGAATGACAACCCACTCCAATATTCTTACCTGGAGAATCCATGGACAAAGGAGCCTGGTGAGCTACAGTTCATGGGGTGTGCAAGAGTCAGACACAGCTTAGTAACTAACCCACCAGCACCACATGAATTTATCCTATACGTGCACACAGATATGACTTTTAAGGAATTACAGAGACATAGTAAGATTAAATCGATTAAGAATTAGCAAAGGTGATTGTGAAGATTAAAGTCAGAGAAGGTTGCATTTATGCAAAACCACATTGTTACCACTAAGAGCAGGTGTCATGACTATTTTTGGCCACTATCATATATTGACTTCACACACACTTTATCACATTTTCTTAATAATTCTATATTAGCAGGATAATACTAAACAGTGCCTGCATCTTGCCTTATAATTTTGCCAGCTATATAGAAGTTTTGACTTTCCAGGAGTCCATTCTTGGAACCTCATAAGGGACCAGTTCCACATTGCCCAAGTTATCCTACTGGGCTTCCTTGGTGGCTCGGATGCAAAACATCTCCCTGCAAGGCAGGAAAACTGGGTTCCATCTCTGGGTCGGGAAGATCCCCCAGAGAAGGACCTGGCAACCCACTCCAGGATTCTTGCTGGAGAATTCCATGGACAGAGGAGCCCAGCAAGCCAGAGTGCATGGGGTCACAAAGAGTCGGCCGTGACTGGTGACTGACACTTTCACTTCCTTTCCCCAGTGGCATCAAGGTAAGTCAGTCGTGGTCATGTTTGCATGTTTCTAGGAAGCTTTGCTTAATTTCCCTGATACCTACAGACAGGTCCTCTTTCCCTTTGACCCATACTTTTATTTTACCTGTCACAACCCTCAACATCAAGAACATCATGTCTTCCTCTGTCAGCCAAGAAAAAAACAAAAAAGCCTCTGAATTTCATGAGCAATTTCATGTCACAAGCAATGAACTTGTGAAATACAAGGAGCAAGTCTGAGCCTGTAGGGGCGGTAAAGGGAGCACTGGGCTACGAATCAAGAGGCACAGGCTCTAAGCACAGCTCTGCCCCAACTTCCTCACTCAACGTGGGCAAGTTACTCCAAGTTGGGGTTTAATTTTTTTTTTTTTGCCTACTTGGCTCTGAAATGCAAAGTTGTACTGACTGTTCTTTAGCGCTCTAACTTCAAAGACTAAATAAGTTGATCCCGAAGTTCTCAAACAGTGCCACAAAACTCGACCTGCCCTGCTTGAGAGATTAGCTGTTGGGAGCCCATCACTGGACTGTTAGACACCATGATCTTTTGCCCAGACCACTGTAGTCAATCTTGAATTAATGTTCCTGCTTTAGTTCTTGTGTTCCTACAATTCATTCCCCAAATAGAGTCCAGAGTGATGTCTACAAACACAAATGAGGTTGTGTTTGCTTTTTTCCACTGAACTTAGAATAGAATCCAAATATCTGCAAAGCACAATTGGGCCCTTGCCTGAACCCTCAACTTCATCTCCCACCATCCTTCCAGACTGGGAGCCAACAAGGACTGTAGCTGCCCAAGCTCCTCTGTCCATGGGATTCTCCAGGCAAGAATAGTGGAGTGGCTGGCCATTCCCTTCTCCAGGGGATCTTCCTGACCCAGGGATCAAACCCAGGTCTGCCACATTACAGGCAGATTCTTTTACCATCTGAGCCACAAGGGAAGCCCAAGAAGGAAAGAGCAACTTCCATCTCTCCTCCCTCCCCCACCCTGACCACACTGCTCAGAGCTTGTGGGATCTTAAGTTCCCCAACCAGGGATCAAACCTGCGCCCCCTAGAGTAGAAGCACAAAGTCCTAACCATTGGACCACCAGGGAAGTCCCAGCAACCTCTGTCTTATGACTACATGTAACTCCATTTTTTTAGGAACTTAAATCAGGCTGGAAGTGAGTTCTCAGCCTAGACACCTGAGAAAGAGCACAGCCGTGCTGACATCTGAATTTCCACATTGTGAGACCTTAAACAGGGCCTGCTGGACTTTTAGTGAGCCTCAGCCAAGCCAAACTGGGCTTCAGACGTAGAGAACTGGGAGATGATGCAGTGTGCTTTAGAAAGCCACTGATGGATTAGTTTTTTTTTTTTTTTTTTTTTCACAGCAGTGATAGAAGACTAATACAAGACAGAGAGCTCATCCAAGAAGGCTTCGTGAAGTGATCCTTGATGTTCCTCCATCTCTTACGCCAGGTTTTCCCCTCTTAGAACTTTGGATTCTTCTCTCAAGTAACACAAATCTTAAAATTCAAATTACTCTCAGCTTCTGGGTGAAATCTCAGCAGATGTAACTGACCTGTCCTTCTGCACAAAGACAGCAAAATCAAGCTCTTAAATGTACCAGATTAATTTCTCCTGGAGTCTTGGGACCCACTCTTGGTACCGCACTTTAAGGTGGAAGGAACAGGTGGGACATGTGCAGCCTAAGAGTCCAAGTATTATAAAAAAAAAGAAGGAACGGATCATTTAGCCTAGAGAGAAGGGAGCTCAGAGGAAACAAATGTCTGCAGACTCAGGGAGACAAGGAAATACACTTATTTGGGCATCAGGAAAAAACAGTTAAACTGATGGGTACATATTCTAGAAAGCCTAGTGCCCAGAAAAAAAAAAAAATGCTAACCATGAAAGTTGTTCAAGACAGCCTTAGGAAGTACTTAGAGCAAAGATGTTGTGCTGGAGAGCTTGCCAAATTGGCTAGAAGCTGGAGCACTTCAGAGTCTTGGGCCAGCATCCTCATTTTATCAGTGGGGGAACCAAAGCCCAGGGAGCACGACCTGTCACATGACCTTCAGTCTTCTGCCACGACGAAATTCTTCAGTGATTCCTGTTTTATGGGATTATGAAAGGCCCATGGGAAAGACCATCTCAGAGAGCACGCTGCAGGTCTTCAGGAATTGCTACACCCTCTCATTCTCTCCAGTTTAGATTCGAGATCAGGGTACAGTTACTGTGACCTAATCCTACTGCTCATACACTAGAAAAAGAAAAACTTACGGGATTTCCAGGTCTTATCTGACCCCAGGCTTCAGCTATGTCGAGGACTTCTATATCCTTTTGTACTGTGTCTTGAAAAGAGGTTTGTACAGCAAATCAAGATGCTTCATCAAGTCCAATCAAGATGTTCAAATCCTGTTTTACCTACAGAATAAGATTCAAGATTTCACTTATTCACTCACTTGAAAACAGGAGTTCCTTCTATGTTAAATGTAGGTATGATAGAAATGAACAAGCTGTGATACTCACCCTCTAGTAGCTCATAGAGAAATGCTATGGAAAGAGACCCCTGTACCATTCTGTGTCATAAGTGCTATAGTGTGGGGCTCTCGTAGGCAAAGGCAAGAGGAAGTGAGGAGCCCCGAGGCATCAGGAAAGGTCGCGCTCCATGTACAGTTCAGAGGAGGCAATGGCACCCCACTCCAGTACTCTTGCCTGGAAAATCCCATGGACAGAGGAGCCTGGTAGGCTGCAGTCCATGGGGTCGCAAAAAGTCTGACAACGACTGAGCAAATGGACAACAAGGCATGTCATGTTAAGAAACTTGTATTTTATTCTGAAACTAACATGCAGTTGGGAATATCTTTAAAAGAAGGAGAGGATATGTTTTTGTTTTTTTTGTTTTTGTTTTGTTTTTTGTAGAAAAAGACTTCTGTTACAATGGGGAAGACAAAGTTCCCAAAATCCTCTTGACAACATTCAATTTTATTTTATGCTAAAAATGATTTCACTCATTATCACATGTTCAGGGGCTGCTCTTTTGGCTGTATAATGTAAGTTGCTAATTTTCAAACAATATATATCAGGGATGATTAAACAATATTATAATATTTGCATATTCATATTGTAAGCAGCGTTATTCACAATCACCAAAATAACCTAAGTATCCATTGACAGATGTATGGATCAACAAAATGGGATATATATATATACACACACAAAGAGATAGTATTTAATCCTGAAAGGAAGGGCATTCTGATGTATGTTACAGGAGAGAGAAGCCTTGAGGACACTATGCTGAGTGAAACAGGCCACTCACGAATGGGCGAATACGGATTGATTCCACCTAGATGAGGCGCCTAGAGTCATCAAATTCGTAAAGACCAGAAGGAGAATGGTGGTTGCCAGGGGCCGGAGGAAGAGAAGCTGAGAAGCTACTGTTTAATAGATACTGAGTGTCAGCTGCAGAAAAGAAAAAGCCCTGGAGGTAGATGCTGGTGCTGGCTGTACAGCAATGCCAATGTACTTAATGCCACAGGACCATACATTTTTAAAATGGCTAAAACGGTCAATTTGGGGTTGTGCATATCTGATCACGTTTTAAAGTTCTATGCTGTGAGAGCAAGAGGAAAAATTCAAGTCCACTTCAGACAGAGTTCTAGGGTAAATTTCCAGCCTATCCAATCTGTCAGCCACTGTCATCACTCCACCTTCCTCTGGATTACTTCTCAGCTACGTGTCTCCCCTTGGAAAATGATTTACCTGTCCTCTTCTGGCTCATATAGAAACAGAGACCAGTTCTATTCTTCATGAAACCCCAAATGGCAAAAGGTCTGTGAGATCATGTCATACATCCAGGAGACAAAAGTGGGCCAGCTCTTGTTCAGTTCATTCTGCTGCCTCAGGGAAATTCCATCGCTCTCCTGGCCTGCGATCATACTCGAAGGGCCTCAGGTACACAGACACTCTGCCAGCAGTCTTCCTTATCCTTGGCAAGAGACCAGGAGCTCAGACATCTTCAAAGAGTGGGACAAGGAACCAGCCCAGAGACCTGGCTGGACCACTCTCGGTTGGAAACCAGAGAGGATGTTTGCTGTGGAGGAGGACTCCAGGAACCTTGTGCCTGCTGACATGGCACCAGAAGACGAGCCAAGGGAATAAATGGGAGGTTAGGTCAGAAACAAACTCCAGGAACAGAAATATGGGAAAGCAGAGCAGCCCAAGAGCTGCAGAAAGAGCCCTGAACTAGAGCCCGGTGTCCTGGGTACAAACTGCTCTGTGATTCGAGGCAAATCACTTCACCTCTCTGAGCCTTACTTGGAGACTTGCTTGGCAAATGAGCTCATTACAGAGTCATATGCATAGTCAATGAGGTGACAAAACAGGAAGTGTGCGAGACACCATAGGTGGCCACCAAGGTCGGCTCCCTTCCTTTGGGGATGCTTGGGAGAGGCGGTCCAGCTGTGCGTTATCTGCAGGCCTCGCCTTCACATACATCCGTGTGTCTCTCCTACAGAAACGGGCATCCCGCCCTCTCCCCACATATGTCACCCTCTTGCTGAACACCTACTGTGTGCGAGGTGTCGTGCTGACCTCACATCTGAGATCTCATTCCTGCCTTTATTCTTGAATGCATGAATTGCTTTGGGGATTTCCCTCTGATTTCTTCTTATAAGTCCATCTTGTCTTGCAGATCTTGGACCATATGTTGGAAGAAAAATTTCTTTTGGAGTCCTGATTGGGGTTAGCCCCAAAAGTGCTTATAGGTCTCCCAGAGGACTTCCTTTCCTTACTCATTCCTAAGTGGGCTTGCATGTCAGATATCATGCAACTCACTACATTTATTTGTCTGCTGAGGACATCATGTCAGACTGGGGACTAGCCAGGGCCTTAACAGTTAAACAAGATGATCTCTTCATTTCTCCTTGGCATCTTCCTGGACCAGGGACTGAACACGTGTCTCCTACACTGGCAGAAGGATTCTTTACCAATGAGTCACCAGGGAAACCGCAAAGTTAATCTTAAAATGTACATTTAGAAAATGTTTATTCTTCGGGGGAAAAACTCTCAGGAGATAATATTTGCTCCTGAGTTTGTCCAATAACCAGGGCCTGGCTTTCCCACAGATTTTAAATGTGGAGAGGATGTTTGAGATCCCTGGGTCCAGAGGCGATGAACTTAGATGTGCCCCCAAGACCGGGAAGGGAAAATTCAAGTATTCGGGCAGTTGTACAATGATGCGATAAGAAAATTAAAGGATTCGTTAAAACACCAAGGTGGGGAACATAACCCAGCCTGGTGTTCACAAGAAACCGTCCAAGCCTGAGGAAGAGAGTTACAAAGGGGGTGGAGGATCAACGGATGACACCGAGGACAGTGTTCCCTGGAGTCTGTAACCCAAACCACACAGTCCCAAGGGGAAGAGGGATGTTATCATTCACCCATCCCCATGGGGGGCATTTTAATAAATTCTGGCTTTGTGTTTTGGGAAGAGGAAAAACACAGTTTATGTCCAGCTTTCCTGTCATTAAATACATTGAAGAAACTGAAAGCCCTTGGTTGGGGATGGCATTGAAGGAACTCAGTCTCCAAGTGGGGTTCAGAACGCTGTCCTGGTTGACAGCTCTTTGGGAGAACAGACCTCCAAACCAAACCACAGGTGTGTGATGTCCCCCTCTGCTACTCACTCGTTGTGTGTTCTTGGCTGAGTTCTTCTTACCCTTTTCTGGGCTTCAGCTTTCTCCTTATAAAATGGGTATCTTAATAGTATGTGATTGTAGGGTTGTTGTACAGATTAAACTGTAAAATTTCAGAAAGCACTTAGAACTATGCCTGATACTGCCTCGTAGTCATTTAATACAATCACAATTAAAACTACTATAGAGGTGGGGTTCAGTGATCTTTAAAGTGCCTTCCAGTTCTGGGATGATGAAAATCCCATGGATGGAGGAGCCTGGTGGGCTGCAGTCCATGGGGTCGCGAAGAGTTGGACACAACTGAGCGACTTCTCTTTGACTTTTCACTTTCATGCATTGGAGAAGGAAATGGTGACCCACTACAGTATTCTTGCCTGGAGAATCCCAGGGATGGGGTAGCCTAGTGGGCTGCTGTCGAAGTGGTCGCACAGAGTTGGACACAACTGAAGCGACTTAGCAGCAGCAGTGATTTCATAGGGAGGTCATGAAATCAGGTCTGTATATGCATTTGCAGTGGAGATGAGGGAATGGTGAAAACAAATTCCAAGTTAAAAATAAACCCACTTGGTGGGTGCAAT
>SJYF01000270.1:7448821-7467165 GCA_006410515.1 Procapra przewalskii | reverse complement strand
CCAGTTTGGAGGCCCACAGCTAGTTTCTTTCATTCACCAACTGATTTGCGGTCATCTTCTATGTGCCTGAAGTTGTCCTCCAGGCAGCGGTACGGGAAGGATTAAGAGGAGGAGGAAGCAGTGGATCTAAAGGAAATTGGGAGAGACTGAAAAGTGAAAGTGAAGTCGCTCAGTCGTGTCCAACTCTTTGCAACCCGTGGACTGTAGCCCACCAGGCTCCTCCGTCCATGGGATTCTCCAGGCAAGAATACTGGAGTGGGTTGCCATTTCCTTCTCCAGGGGATCTTCCTGACCCAGGGATCGAACCCAGGTCTCCCACATTGCAGGCAGATGCTTTAACCTCTGCACACCAGGGAGAGACTGAGGTAGAATGGAAAATGCATGATCAGTGCCACTTGGGAGGCACTCAGGTCTCTCGTCATTTTTCATCCGAATTCCTCCCAACTGACCTCCTTGCCTCCCAGCTTGTCCTTCCTCAGCCAGTCTCGTCACTGCCCAGCACAAGCCTCTGCGTGATGCAGATCCACGCCGCTCCATGGGTGTCACTAGGACCCGCGGGCTCTGGCGGCATCCTCGTCCACTGCTCTCTTGCTTCGCCTCTTGCCAGTCCACCCCCCACTCTCGCCACCCAGCTGCTTCTGTCTGGTGAGGCTCTCGTGAGCTCACCTGCCTCGCCTCCAGGCTTCCACCACTGTTCCTTAGATGGGAACAGTCTTCCCCTGACACAGTCTGGCTAAATCCTTCTCATCCTTCAAGCCTGGGCTTAGATTTCACCTCCTCCAGGAAGATTTCTGGGGGACCCTCTGATTCACACCTATACGCACACACACAGGTCTAGATTAGAGGGATGACCTTCCTCTGAGAGCCCTCCGTGTCCTGCACCTCCCTACTAAAACACGTATCCTAAGGCGTTCGCATGTCCTTTCTCTCCCCTAAATACTGAGCTATACACGTGCCCCTACCACGACTGTCTCATCCGCCACTTGCTCCTAGCATGTCCCGGGGCCTCTAGCACAGAGTCGGTCCTCAGAAAGTGTTTGGTGCTGTGACTTTCCTTCTAAGAATGACAACCCAAGAGCATGGGAGCCCCCTAGTACCAACCGCTCTGGTGTATCCTGCTCTGTCCCCCACCCCGATCTCTGGAGAGCCTAATTCCCCTCCACTAGAACCCTCTCGCTCTGTGTTGGCGCCCATCAGTTCTGGAATCAGTCTTTGCTGTGCCGGACTTGTGTTCACTTCGAAGCCATGGCTAACCACGGCCACACAAACTCTGGCATCGCAGCCTCCAGTCACCCGGATCCTTGGTGACCTGACAAGAAAACATCTGGGCAACTGACTCATCTCGGTCTTGTTTTCATGCACGTGGTTTGGCACCAGTGAGGACTGCCTGAAGGTCAGGCACCGGAGCCCTGCTGCCGTGACAATTTTCCTCTGGTCTCTTGAAATCATCAAGGGCTTGTATACATGGGCAAGGCTTTTTTAATCAGGGAACAGCTGGTTGTGGTGGGGGATCTATTTGCTGCACCCACTATTAATTAGTAACATTTTAAAAAGGAGAACCAGCAAAGGGAAAAAGGAAAGTTTCTGACTGGGAGGGAGAATTGGAAACCATATGTAAAAGCTGCGGGCTGGATTCACATGGCATGATTGGAGAGTCTCAGGTGAAAGATAGATTTTTCTCCTTGAAGACTTTAGAGAGTAAAGTTGTGATCAAAAGTTTCAGGGAAGACCATTTTAGACTTTATCTTTTCAACAAAAATGATTGAATCATAAGATACTCTTCTGTTGTTTTTCAGCAAATATTTACCATACACCTTTATATTCTGGGCCAATCCCTCAAAAAGTCATGCGAGGAACAGCTATAAAATAGAATTCTTGCCCTTGAGATGGTTACAGTGAAACGGAGGAAAACTGACACAAAGCCAGGAGATGCGATGTTTAAGCGTGATGACACACACGCGCCTCGCGGCAACAGAGGACCAAGGCATCTTTCTCAGGTTTCAGACCTGGTACCACCACTGCCTGGTGATGTGACCTTGAGTAAATCTCATAACCTGCCTGGCATGTTGATAGTGGACCTAATAGGACTTAATATAGGCAACAGCATCTTATAAACTGACAAACGATTTATTGGGGTTAATATCCACCGTTAAACTTTCCCAGATTTGCACGGGATGATCTTATAAGTTGTTGAGCTTCTGGTCATTAGAAGTATTTAAGGAAGCCAGATGACTTCCTGGATAAGGAAGGTTTTAAGGGAAATTCCTGAACTGGGGGAAGCCTATAAATGCCTGAGGATCTCTTATTTACAGCACCTTGTTGTAAATAAAATTTGTGAATTTGATTCTGGTTCTAGACCATAGAAAGTGTGTCAAAGTTAGGCTCGCAGCCTCCTGACACTGAAGAACAATATCCACCCCTACTGATGGGATGAAGAGGGCCGCCCCTGACCCTGGCCTGACCTTAGCTTCCCCATTAAGAATATTTCATTGTAGACCACCAGCAAGGATGAAAGCCAATTTCCTCTTCATTCCCCAGTGCACCTGATCTACTTCCAAAGTTTCTTTTTAAAAAAAAAAAAATTTCTGCAACTCTGCCTTCTGTCTCATCCTTCTCCCATCACCAAGTCCTATTCATTTTACTTCCTAAATAAATTTTTATCATCCTCCATCCAGGCATTACCTGTGTTCAGACCTCATCATCTCTCACATTAGTCCTTTGATGTCCAATCTCATCTCTTCACCTCTAGCATCTACAATATTTTTCAAACAGTAGCCAGAGCTGTCCTTTTAAAATGCAAATCTCATAATACCAGTCCTTTGTATGAAACCATTCATTATCTCTCATTGGCCTCAGGGTCAAGTTCAGGCGTGGTGAACATCCCATAAGGGCTTCTGATCAACTGGTCAGCTATGCCCTGCTCAGCCAAACCAATAGCGCATTGCTCATGCTTTGAGATCTTCCACAGGTCCTTTGTACATGCTATTCTCTGCCTGGAAATGTTAGCCCTCTCTGTACATGTTTAAACTTGTGTTTTCTTCCTCATTCAGACTTTTCCTCACCTTTGCCCTTTTCACTCCTCGTCTAAGTTAGAGTTGACCCTTCACCCCTTGAGGGCTCCCAGTACTCTGCTTGCACCTCCACGGGTGCAGTTTTAAGGCTTCATTACACTCCTTTCTTTACAAAACTCTCTTTCTCTCTCTACACTGTGAAGTATTTGAGGGCAAAGACTGTGTTCCCAGTTGCCTGATGTATAGTGTTTTTAAATGAAGAACTGAAACTGCCCAAATTACCCCTTGACGTTAAAAAAATAATCAGCAAATGTATATATTCATTCCTGGGCTTTCTCTTCATTTTATAAGAAATTCCAGGCACTGAGCATTGAGCCAAAGATAAAATCAAGCAAATGTTGAGATTTACTGTCTTCCTTCAAGTAGCTCACAGTCTCCGGACAGGGAGCTGGCTAATTAGACTATATAATTAGTGCCATCATGGAGATCTGAAGAATAATCAAGTGAGGTGAGAGTCTTCATTTTCCCGCGCCACCTGTGGACGTGGGCAGCATGCCTAACAGGGGCCACCGCATGAACAGAACGTTTCTTCAACAAGAGACGCAGCCCCTTTGATGTTTCTGTGGGATGAGGGCATACATGAAGGGTGAGATGCCCATCTCTGACAAAATCTTAACTCGCTCCATCAGAGTTCAGACTGTGGGCAGGTGGGCAATACCCAGCCCTTCCATCTTCCTCTGTGGAAGGTGCAAGCCAGTGGCACTTCGTTCCACCAGAGGCCCTATTGTCATGAAAGAGGAGGATTCAGGGAGCACATCCAGCTTTCAATGGGCCACCATCTGGAGCTGCCAGTCTTCTGCCCCCCCAGGAAATAAAGGTGTTGTTAGGAGCTTATTAATCCAGAAAAGAGCAAAATACATAATGACCTCAGACTTTTAGCGGGATGGGGTGAGAGGTGGAATACCCACACGCAGTCTCTCTGAGCAGGCGACTGTTCATTGAGAAACAGGTGAAGGGCATAACAGCTATTCTGCAAGGACAAGGAAGACGAATGAGCGTTTCTTGAAATGACGTGTTATCTATGTGGCGACCTTTCTCCTGTGCTGTCGAGATGCACGACTCCTTGGATGGGAACCACACAATCTGCGAGAGTCGTGGACGTCCTCGTATGTCATTATTATGACCGGTTGGGCTTATTCATGGTCCTGACAAAACTTCTAGGCTTTAAAAGTGTTTCATGAGCATACTCCAAAATAAATAAATAAAGATATAGCTGCCTGGCACCACCCACAGGAATTTCAGTGGAGTGGACTGGACACTTTTTGTAGGATTCTGTCTCAGTAAAACCGATGGTTTGTTGACATTTCCCTTCTTCCTTGACTTTTGATTATCTAAAATGGGCATGGGAGCTATTGGACAGGATAAGTTTCTTTCTAGTTCTGCCTTTCTAGACATCTGCTTCCATGGGTTTTATTAACTCAGTTGTATCTTGCTCAACAATGATAGTATAGTAAAACAGCATAAGGCAATGTTCAGAGGAATTTCATGAGAACAACCAAATTTTCATACTGGTGAGATCAGGAATATATAGCTCTGAGTCCTATGGATGCACGCGTGCAAGATCACTTCAACGCAAAGTGTCTGACTCTTTGCGATGCTACGGACTGTAGCCTGCCTGGCTCCCTTCCAGGTGGCGCTAGTGGCAAAGAATCCGTCTGCCAATGCAGGAGACATAAAGAGAGGCGAGATTGATCCCTGGATCAGGAAGATCGCCTGGAGAAGGAAATAGCAACCCACTCCAGTATTCTTGCCTGGAGAATTCCTTGAACAGAGGAGCCTGGCAAGCTACAACCCATAGGGTTGCAAACATTCAGACATGACTGAAGTGACTTAGCACGCATAACATGTGGTACCTGGGCAGAGAGTTTGGGAGCCCTGTTAGTGGACAAATCAAGTTCACAACTCAAGTTCACTCACTAAGGGGGTGTCTTGGTTTCTGTTCTGTTTGCCCAGCATGGTAGACACACAAGACGTGGTACAGAGAAGACAGCTGGAAATCCAGAAATTATATATCATTTGCATCAAGTTCTAGGTTGCCTAGTCCCTCAGGAGTCTGATAATTAAAAAAAAAAAAAAAGAGAGAGAGAGAAAAGAGAAAAAAAGACAAAAATTTCCAATGAAAAGAAAGAATGTCATTTCTCTTAATTCCCTCGTGAACTATAGACTTGAGAGTGAATGAGTCTGTTTGGGATCCCTTGGAACACATATCTGTGGTTGGAATCGCTCCTTTACAAGTTGTGTAATGCTCCGTCTATCATTCCATGGCTCAGCGCGTTGGCAGTGGGCTGGCTGCGGCGTGAGATAGACACCTAAGGCCGACAGCCACATCACTGAGCACGTACTCCAGGCCAGGCGCCGGGCCAGGGGCTTTAGTGTCCTGTCTCATTCGTGCCTCGTAACCCTGCGAAGGAGGCAAATCTAAGCCTATTTCCAGATGAGGAAACGGAGACCCAGGGAGTGGTGAGGTCATTTGCCCAGGGGCATGCATCTTGTAAGGGACAGAGCCAGGAATTAAACCCATACTTGTCATGCTCGAGAGCCTGTTTCCAAGGCAGGAAGCTTCTTCGGATCCTTGCATCCTGCTTTGGCAAGAGAGGGCATTCATATGACTGCAAAGCTAGAAAGCTGCTTCTGCAGGACACACTCCCTTGAGCGGGCACTGTGGGTATATTGGATCAGATCGGTTTCATAAGCGCACTTGAAAGTGAAGGAGGCATTGTTATTTCCACTTCCCAGATGGTGTGACTGAGGGCCAGATGGTTAGAGTGACCGTCAGAAGAATAATGGTGGGACAGTCGCTCAGGCATTCCAAGCACTTTTCCTCGGGAGTTGGCCTTGGAGGTGAGGCGACGGAGGCCTACTCTCTCCTTCTCATGACTGACAACGCAAGTGTTAGTGGAGAGAAATTACAGAGCAGCATCTTCAGGTCAGTGACTTTGGCTAAAACCCCCACCCAGCCTCCAGTGAGTCGGTTATCCTCTCCTGGGAAGCCTCAGGCTCCCCATTCAGAATGCATGACTAAAATGGGCATTGAGAAGATTTCAGGAGTTCAGACTCAGTGGGATGTGTCATCATCCTCATCACAGTCCTCCTCCCCGCGTTTGATTGTCTGACAGCAGTGGGTACTCACGTTGGCCAGCGGTGAAGGGAGCTCAAAAATCAAGGTGCACAGAGAAACCGCAGGCTCACCACCTCTTAGCTATTTAAACCCGTTAGTCACCGGAACCCCTGATCGCCAAGCGCTTCATCTCTAAAGTGGAAATGGTAGAGATCCTGCTGTTCCACCCACCTTGCAGGGAGGCCCCAGACTCGGGGAGATAGAAGAGAAAACCGATTTGCAAGGTCTAAAGTGGACGCGGTGCACGGTGTTTGTTGCTAATGCAGCTTTACGTATGTTTCTCTTAATATCTACAAATTCATGCACAGATGTATGTCTGCTGTAAAATTAGAAGCCACACAATACAAAAATCCTGTTGACTCATTTCCTATTTGGCTTTTCTGTGTGTTTGTTGGGTTTTTGTTGTTTTGTTTTGGCTGCCTTAGGCCTTGGGGGCAACATGTGGGATCTTGAACCGTCATTGCGATGTGGGGATCTTTAGTGTGGGGTCTAGTTCCTTGACCAGGGATCAAACCAGGGCCCCCTGTATTAGGGTGTGCATTTTTAGCCACTGGACCATCAGGGAAGCCCCTGACTCGTTCCAGTCTGCTTGCACTAGGCTCTGTCACAGTTGATTCTTTTTTTTTTTATTTTCAGTTATTTAATATTTTGCCTTTCCAATGAGATATGTGGCCAAGTAGATGAAGACTAGGTTTCGGACCCAAGCTGCCTAAGTTTGACTTGTGACTTCATCATCTTCTAATTAAGTGGATAACTGTTACCCTTTTCTGGATCTCACTTTTTTGAAGACGCTAATGGTACCTGCCTCAGGACGTCCTTGTGCGGACTGAGGAGGCTAACAAATAGATCAGCAGGACGCAGCACCTGTGATTCCCAGTGTGCTCCTTAGTGCTCTTATTGGACAGGTAAGCGCACGGAGTCACGGGCCACAGCCGAATCCTTGGCACCGCTGCCTGCACCCAGTGAGTGGCTGATAAATAGCTCTTAAGCTGGTGAGAGAAGGCCACGCTCAGTCTTACCTGGGATGCCGCCAAGGAGTAGGGAAGCTTCGTAGAAAGAGCACAAAAATGAGAATAGCTTGCACTTCTTAATCTGCACCAGACAAGCCCTGTCTGCTTAATACATATCAACTCCTTTAATCCTCACAGATATCCTAAAGGATAGCTCTTACTCTTACTGCCCTCATTTTACTGGTGAGAGAACCCGACAGGTTAAGTCTCCTGTAACACAGTCACACAGGCTTCCCTGATTCAGTGTTAAACTATTCACCTGTCAATGCAGGAGACACAGGTTCTATCCCTGGGTTGGAAAAGGAAATGACAAACCCACTCCAGTATTCTTGCCTGGGAAATCCCATAGACACAGGAGCCTGGCGGGCTACAGCTCATGGGGTCACAAAGAGCCAGACAGTACTTAGCTACTAAACAGCAGTAACACACAGTTACACAGTCAAGATGCAAACCCAGCCACTGTGGGTCCAGTGTGGGCGCTCTTCATTTCTCTCTATCCTTGTTCCTCTCTCCTAAGGGATTGTTAACTGGCTTCACGTGAAGACGCTGAGTGACATTACCCGGTAACCATTTTCCTGGCGGTTTCTTGCTCGTCTTTCTGGACTGAAAGTGCTTGCTCGTCTCTCCTTAGAATGATGAGCGTAACGATGCAGAACATAAAGATAAGTTAATACTGCCTTTGAGAAGACGTGTAGAATGGTCCCAACAGTTTCAGAAAGATGCTGAGACCATTTGGTGGGTTCACACCTGGCTGTCTGGGTGCGGCTGCTATCCAGAGACCCACTTCTCACCTTACAGTCCATGGGACTTCAAGAGATAGCCCACCACTCTGAACTGTGCCAAGAGCAACGTGGGGTGACTCCATAGTACCGATGAGAATGAGAGAAGAATTGAGCGGAAAGGATTCTTAAGGGGACCATCATCCAGAGGTCTTAGCGAGATTCCCATTGAGATCAGGATGATGAGCCTCAACCCTCTAAGATCAGATGTAAATTACCAACACAGAGTAGCAACGGTGGGTCACAGATACCAGCCAATCAGAATGAACACTGGGCCGAGAGAAGGGAACAGACAATGGTCCTAGAGCATGGCTGTGGCCGTGCATATCTGTGGGCTTTCAGCCTGAGGGCTAGGTAATTTTCTATCTCTAACATTTTCACACAATCTCAAAAGGAAAAGGAAAAGGATTTGTCTAAGGCAATACAAAAATTCAGTAGCAAAAATGAGAACACAGCCCAGACTGAGGACTCCCGTAAGAGCTCTTTGATCACTCTTGTCTACCCCATGGACCTTTCTGAGTGCCAGAGAAACAGGTCCAAGCACAAACTGCTCATTTCTCAACAGGACACTGCACACTAACTTTATACGCACCTTTTCTCTGAAGAGCATAAAGCTCTTCACATATACTGCTGCTGCTGCTGCTAAGTCACTTCAGTCGTGTCCGACTCTGTGTGACCCCATAGACGGCAGCTCACCAGGCTCCGCTGTCCCTAAGATTCTCCAGGCAAGAACACTGGAGTGGGGTGCCATCGCCTCCTCTGTCACATATTCTAGGGCCATTGTCTAAAACAATCGTCGTCGTTAGTATCTATTAACTGTTTAAAGTTTATGCTTTCATTTGTGGCCCAAGTCAGGTGATGGTCTGTATTCTCTTGGGATGGAGTGGTCTTCTCTCTCAATGCTCGTTTCAGTAATGCTTCCCATTGACTTCACTGTGGAAGGCTGGCCATGGAGGGGCCTCTGTATCTGTGGATTTAAGGACAGACTTGGGGTGCTGCTTGGTAAATCTCCAGTTGTCTGAAAGGAACTTTTGAATTTCTCCTTGAGGTCATTTCTTCTATTGAATTTCTCCTTGAGGTCATTTCTTCTATTGAATTTCTCCTTGAGGTCATTTCTCCTAAGGGCTGAGTTTTGGAGGCAAGCATACCTGGGTTTTGGCCATTGCAAATTCATGAGTGTTCTCTTTTTCTTTTCTGTAAAATGGAAGTACTCATATTACCTGCTTCTTGGAAGTGTTCCAAAGATTAACTGATCCTATATGTAAACACTCACCACATATAAACAAACAGTAAACTTTAACTTTAGAGACAGACAAAAGTAATAGTTTGAGAATGAAAAATTGTGTTAGACAGCTAGCCAGACCTTGGCACAGTGCCAGGCACGTAATTGATAATAGATAAACAATTGTTGGATGAATAAGTAAATTATCATCATCATCTTACCTCCCCCCCTCCTCCAAAAAAAAGTGTTATAGTGGGAAAATATTGGTTTGGGGATGAGAAAACCAGGAAATTATTTCTTTGGGATGGTTTAGATGTGTGAGACTTTGGGAGAATCCCTTCCCTTCTGTATCTTCATCTGCAAAGTGACAGTGCTAGGTTTAACAGGCTGTAATGCACTTTTGGGGACTTCCCTGATGACTCAGGTGGTAAAGCATCCACCTGCAATGCAGGAGAAGCAGGAGACGTAGGTTCAATCCCTGGGTTGGGAAAATCCCCTGGAAGAGTTCATAGCAACTCACTCCAATATTCTTGCCTGGACAATCCTATGGACAGAGGAGCCTGGTGGGCTACGGTCCGTAGGGTCGCAAAGAACTGGACACAATTGAAGAAGGCTGAGCGCCGAAGAATCGATGTTTCTGAACTGTGTTGTTGGAGAAGACTCTTGAGAGTCCCTTGGACTGCAAGGAGATCCAACCAGTCCATTCTGAAGGAGATCAGCCCTGGGATTTCTTTGGAAGGAATGATGCTGAGGCTGAAACTCCAGTACTTTGGCCATCTCATGCGAAAAGTTGACTCCTTGGCGAAGACTCTGATGCTGGGAGGGATTGGGGGCAGGAGGAGAAGGGGATGATAGAGGATGAGATGGCTGGATGGCATCACTGACTCGATGGATGTGAGTCTGAGTGAACTCTGGGAGTTGGTGTTGGACAGGGTGGCCTGGCGTGCTGCGATTCATGGGGTCGCAAAGAGTCAGATTCGACTGAGTGACTGAACTGAACTGAAGCAACTGAGCAATGCACTTTTTAATTTAAACATATATGTATGTCAGTGGGCTGATGCAACACATACCAACATCATCCCATATACCATAGAGGTAGGGTTATGTCCACATGATAAGGTAAGTAGCAATACAAGGTAATGTGTGATAGTGCTGACCGAATGGCTTGAAAATGAGACAGGAGAGTCTCAGAGGAGGAGGAGCTTAACTCTGATTGGTGGAGGGCACAAGCAAGGTTTCCTGAAAGAGCTACCGCTTTCTTCAGCTGGGTTTTAAGGATTTGAAGGACTTCATATATAAGTGGTATCACGTATTTGTCTCTCAGACTTCAATCAGTCTGTAAGTCTGTCCATGCGAAGTGGTAGGTGCAGACGAACTGAGTTAAAAACAGAAAGAGTCACAGACATAGAAAACAAACTTATGGTTACTGGGGGGAAGTAGGGAGCAGGATAAGTTGAAAGGATTGACATACACACATTGCTGCTGCTGCTAAGTCGCTTCAGTCGTGTCCGACCCTGTGAGACCCTATAGATGGCAGCTCACCAGGCTCCGCCATCCCTGGGATTCTCCAGGCAAGAACACTGGAGTGGGTTGCCATTTCCTTTTCCAATGCATGGAAGTGAAAAGGGAGAGGGAAGTCGCTCAGTCATGTCCTACTCTTTGCGACACCATGGACTGCAGCCCACCAGGCTCCTCCATCCGTGGGGTTTTCCAGGCAAGAGCACTGGAGTGGGTGCCATTGCCTTCTCCTCTACACACACCACTATATATAAAATAGATAACGAAAAAAGGACCTACTTATAGCACAGGGAAATCTACTCAATACTCTGTAATGGTGTATATGGGAAGAAAGTGCACACACACACACACACACACACACATCTATATACCTGAAACTAACATTGTAAATCAAATACACGCCAATAAAAATTAAAATAAATAAAAGGCACATGCAAACAAAAATAACAACAAAACCAACAAAGCACAGAATTTGACGGACTCAAGCTGAAGGAAGATGAAAGAAGCAGGGCGTTATTCTGGGAGCCACCCAGAGGCAGGACTTACAGAGGTTTCCAGAGCTCACCCAGTGTTCACTGATCCCCTATTCAGCGTAAACCAGAGTGTTAACCCCATGGAGCATCTCAAAAGGCAGAAAACTCAGGCTCATCTTCAATAAGCTTAAGATCTGTCACGGAAAGCAATACAAGGACATGCATCTAAGAATACAGGACAGGAAACAACTAAATAATTCTCTGGGAATGACTTATTTTAATGTTTAATAAAGAATAACGTCATGGAGAAGGTCACATTTCCACTAGGTGGAGAAAAACATGGAGACTGAGTTTGGGTTTGAACACATAGCTGCTAGCCAGATGATTGGGGGTAGACTGCTCCCCCTTTCTGAACTTGGGTTTCCTCATCAATTAAAACAAGCAGAGCAAAACCAACCTAACTGAGTAGTCAGAATACATGTCCTCAGGTCCATACATGGCATACAGAAAGCACTCAACAAGTAATGCTAATCTTAATTGATAGAGACTGATTTCATCAGAAAGCATTGTTGGATTAGCTTCCCATGAAAAGGTCTTCTTCACTGAACAACAATTAATTGCATGCCTTCAACCTCAGCTGATATAAAAAGTGGCTGATTGGATGTGATTCTGCAATTTCTTGAAAAGAAACGGGATTGAAAGCATTGCCCATTATGTGACTCAAGGCCTCTTCTCAAATAAGCCACAAGATGTATTTGTTCTGGAATTAAGAAGAAAGGTCATCACACATCTTATTTTCCATTCAACTACAACAACAATAAAAAAAAAAAAAAGGTGAAACATACCAAATGAAGAAAATGCCCACAATTTCGTATTTATGATTTTTCACAAAGCTTCCTTTTCCTTAAGATTATGGAGATATTCTGACTAAAGTTTAAAACCTACAATGATTAAAGTTAGCTTGGAGCAGACACCACCAAGCACTTAAGAATATGGACTTTGAAGTGAGACAGACTTGGGTTCAAATGTCATAAAAGCCAACCAACTTTATCCCGCTTCATTTTTTTTTTTTAATTTGCAAAATGGGAATAAGAAAAACTACAGATTGTAGTTTTAAAGATGAAACGAAATAGTCCATATAACCACTCAAGATAGTAGCTTATCTCTCCTAGTGAATTCTAGCTAATTATTATTTTACTGAAGAGAATAAAAGATAAAACAAAAGTCATAAAATTAGATGTTTTTCCACAAATAAAAAAAAGCAGTGTCAAGCAGTGATAAGTTAAAGTGAAGTCGCTCAGTCGTGTCCGACTCTTTGCAACCCCATGAACTGTAGCCTACCAGGATCCTCTGTCCATGGGATTTTCCAGGCAAGAGTACTGGAGTGGGGTGCCATTTCCTTCTTCAACCTTCAACTAAAAATCTCAGCTTAAGTAATGCTTTACACAGTGGAGGTGAATAAAATGAAATTCCTTGTCATGAGCCAGGGACAGGAGTTGGAGTTTAGAAGTTGCTATTTCAGCTTCCTAGTCATAAAACTGCAGGAAGACCAGAGGAGGACTCCACTTCATTCCCGGCCTCCCACCTGGGGACACAAAGTTTCAGAAAATACAGAGGAAAACATTTGGAGCTTGCCAGCTCCACCTCTAGCCAGAGTGGTCCCTGAGCCCCATCTACCCATCCTCATTTCAGGCATAACAGCGTGATCCCTGGCTCTCTTTCCTTTGTGGCTTTGTAGAACAGGCAATTCTTTTTATTTACTTAAAAAAACTTTTTTGGCTGTGCTGGGTCTCCATTGCATTACACAGGCTTCTCTAGTTGTGCTGTATAGGCTCAAAAGTTACAACTTACGGTAAGTCTTAGATCCCCCTTGGCATGTGGGATCTTAGTTTCCCAACCAGGGATCAAACCCATGTTCCCTGCATTGGAAGGCTAATTCTTAACCAGTGAGCCACAAGAGAAGTCACGAATAGGCAATTATTAAAACATGCATGAGATTCCATTTTTTTTTTTCAGATGGCTTAGAGATGCTAAAACAAAAATACTCAGGGCTGAAAATAAAATTTATTTTTTAACATGATTTAAGAAGAGAGAAGGATAGGCAGAAAACTACTGAGCAATTCAGATAAATTAGGTTCAAACCTGCCTCCTAGTTTTATGAAAAGTTAAAAGCGGAGTACGATGCCTAACACATAGCTGGTGCTTAATGCAGATGAGTTATTATCACTGTTGGCATGAATCTTAGGATTGTCAACTTGAGTACATGTGTTAAATTAATATAATTAAACTACTGTACGGGAGGAAGTAAAGAAGTTAATGTTTCTGCAACACCCACTGACATGTGTACTCATCACCATGCAACATGATACTCATCCCCACCGTCTCGTTTCATCTCCCAGATAACCCCATGAAATGTCTGAAAATGAAAAATGAGATTCAAAAGGTTAAGTGATTCTTCCTGGCCCCCAGAGCTAGAACACAGAGTACAAGGTCCAGATTTCGTCTGTGTGATTCAGGATTCGGTTTCTTTCTCCTGTAAAATGGGATGGTTTTTAGACTGCCTCTGTAGGTTTGCTCCGAGGACTAGGTGGCATCATTCCTCTTAAAACCATTTAAACGCTTGGAACACAGAACACAGTCACTAAACGTAAGGCGTGATTAGCATTGTTCTTTAGCAACAGTAGGATGTGGATTCACTTTCTTTCCCAAAGCCTGAATTCTTTCTAGTAAACCTCCCTTGGGCAGCCAGTGAACCTCAGCACCTCTGCGTATCCCTACATGCATCATCTGGAAAAAAGGAGACTGGAATCATGCATTTATTAAGAGCCTGATGTAGTCATAGCACCGATCAGATTAGCATCATAGCAAAAGGTAAACAGGCATAGAGAAGCAGAAATTCATGCATACATCTATACATGTATGTGAATTGATGGATTTACAAATCAATCTCTATAAATGTGTGTGTGTGTGTGTGTGTGTGTGTGGGCACGAACATGTTCTAAGTTGCTCGGTTATGTCCGACTCTTTGCAACCCTATGGACTGTAGCCCACCAGGCTCCTCTGTCCATGGAATTTTCCAGGCAAGAATACTGGAGTGGGTTGCTATTACCTTCTCCAGGTGATCTTTTCAACCCAGGGATCAAACTCGTGTTTCTTATGTCTTCTGCATTGACAGGCAGATTCTTTATCACTAACCCCACATCGGAGGCCTATACACACACACACATATGTTCTGAACGAGCAGCTATAATTTTATGCAAAGAGTTGAACCAGGCATTAGGGCAGACACAAATAGGAAGGCAACAGACTCTGTCCCACATGAAAAGCAGGGACAAGCAGATATATAATTTAGCCTGATGGTTGGCTTTGGGAAAATACCCAGAGAAATTCAGAGGAAGTTTCATGAGAGCCCAGAGGAGGGAGCCCTTCAGGCTGGGAGGGAAGGGCGTGGGGACAGAACTGGCCCTTGAAGAGCCTGGCCTAGATGGGTTCCAGTCTTGTCAACAAACACACCAACAAAACGCATAAATAGGACCCCAGGAACAAAGCGGGATCCTATCTTATGAAGTTCTGGATTCTACCAGGCAGGCAGTGCTTGCTTTGGAATTCTGAGATAAGAATAACCCTTCTGGTGTGGAGTAAGGCGGTAGAGCTCAGGGAGTAGATGAAAGACAACCAAAGCTCTGAGAGCCATAAAATGTAGATTCCCAGTAAGGAAGACGGAGCTGGTTGACTTAGCTTCCACACTGTGGCAGATAGCACAGCATCCTCAGGACAGCTCCATGATAAGCTCACTGAGATCAGAGAAATGAAGTGACTTGCTGAAGGCCGCAGGAACCCGAGGGTGTGACTCTGAGATGAGTCCTCTGAACCACACTCACTCCTACCCTTCCCAAACTTTAGCACACCTCTCCCAGGCTGCCCTCCTGACTTCCAGTAAAGAGATATTGAAGCTTACTGGCTGCCCAAATGAGGTTTACTAGAATGTAAGCTTTGGGCAGGAAACCGGATTCATATCCTACCTTTGGTAAAGGACAACTCTAAACATCGAGTCAGTGAGTGTCAGCAAACTCCAGGAGATAGTGAAAGACTGGCGAGCCTGGCATGGCGCAGTCCATGGGGTCGCACAGATTTGGACACTGCTTAACGACTAAACACAGCCACCATTCTAATAACACCTTACATTTATTGAGTATGCACCTTACAACTCCCTGGGAAAATACCTGCTTCTAGTTATTACCAAATAGAATATTAAAGGAGTATACCCTAAGAGTGGAGGAACAGGTCTTTTTGTTCTATCAAAGTAGTTTTTAGAATGAAATCCTCAGAAACAAAGGGCTATTTCTAGGGTAGGAGGGAATTGACCAAATATGGGGTATTTAGATGGGAATTACTGCCATGTTCCAAAAATATGGGGACTCCATTACACTTCAGATTTGAAAGTGATCTGAGGAATCTCCCGACTCTTAATTTTACATAGGAGCAAACTTAGGTCAAAGAGTTGACACAGAGTCAGAACTCAAGTCTCCTAACTCAGATGATTGCTCTTTGACCATAAATGTTAAAAGGAGACGGGCCAAATCCATGAGTAATCAAGGGACGGAGTAAAAGAGGGATGGTAGTATTTGACATATTATTTGTTATATATAAATAAATAAGAATGGCATGCATAGGCCAATGATAAGGGTGGGTCATGAACCAAGGGTTAGAATTCATCCAGTTCTAATCACTCAGTTAAAAACAAACCCATGCATGCGTACATAGATATATACATCCATAAAAGTATGTGTGGCTTCAAGAAAGGTGGGATAGAATAATAAATGTATGTTCCATGAAAAGACCAATGAAAAGTCTTTTAAACACATTTTAAACACATTTAGGGGCTAAGTTCCAGAAGCTCAAAGAGCTATGAGACTCAGATCTCTTTATCCCTTCCCCTCATGCCCGTCACAGGACAGGACAGGAATGGTGACTTGGCCTCCCAGATGTTTGCTCATCTTTTAAGAACCTAAAAAGTACTTGGTCCTTGACAATAACAGTAGAATAAATGGGTTTATATAGCACTTTATAGCTTACAAAATATTATATACCCGAAAGTGTCTTTTAACCTCAAAGCACATTTGTGAAATACATATCCCATTTTAAAGGCTCAGAAGTGCCGGGTTAGCAAAGCGCCTGGCTCAGGGCATGGCACTAATGTGTGCTGGGGGGAGTGAGACGTAGAATTCTAAGTCCCACATTTTGAGCTTTGGTGGGAGAGCTGACAAAGTCCCAAAAGTCTAGGAATGAATGTTCAAAAGTATTGTATGCAATGACTTAGAAGCCCTTGGAAGGAATAGTTTCCAAATGCCTAGTAGCCATAATCAAAATGAATTAGTAGTCAGGTTCCAATTTCTATTGAGAAAAGAGAGGGATTCTGTAGGATATAATATATGGAGTTCAACATAGGTCTTACTAGTATCATTATTAAATGCCAGCTTCATGAGTTTTATACTTGACTCGGAGGTGCAGAAAGTGAAAGGTTTGCCTGGGCAAATTCCTTCTCCATGGCATTGTTTCTGGAAATACATTTATGATATAATGCCATTTCCATTTTATAACTGGAGAAGCTGATTTCATCCATTCTGAGCCTAAGACTATATGACAAGTTCTTCCCAAAGCAAGAAGATCTGAATCTGGGATCTCCCGTTTTCAGAATGGTGCCATAATCCCTGTACACCACATGCCGGCTTTTATGGGGGATGTCTGAGTCATTTGCTCATCCTACAAATCCGCATACTTCCACCACACATACTCTCCACTAGTGTTCACCCTCCCGAAGCAACCAGGAATGACCCCAGCTTTTAGGCAGGATCCACAGTAGCCCTGAGGACAGGAGACACGGGAGGAAAGTCAAGTTAATCCCCCCGCAGGCTTCCAGCTCACTATGCACTTGCAAGCCTCACACAGCATATTTTTATCACTGTTCTATTTGAAAACCCCAGTAACTAATAATTTGTAATCTACCACTGCTAACTCATTTTAACTTATTTAACACTTGGAAGGGGGGAAAAAAACTGTTTTGCCATAAGGGGGAGCTTTTGAGTTCTACAAAGAGGGGGAAAAAAAAGAAAAAAAAAATTACATATATGTCCCGGTTCAAAACAGATCTACAAAGCAGCAAATGGTCAGATCCTTACCTGTGACTTTAACAGTGTCAGAAGGACCTGAATTTCTTAGATGGGAAAAAAAAGAGGCAAAATAATAGGTGTTTATTTTATTTTTTATATAAAGCTGAAATAATTTCTAACAAATTTAAAAGTATTCAGGAGTATTCAGAGACCTAGTTGTGCTGAGTCTACAGCTTCGGGAAAGCAAATGCCTTTTCTAGTTGCTTCTGATGATTCCTTGAGGACTTTGGGACAACATTTGGAGTAGCTGAAGCCAGCAGCATCGCGGCTGAGGAAAGAGGGGCAGACCTTCACCACTGCATAACTTTAAGGAGGTTCCAAGAGGGAAAAGGAGAGGGAAGGCAAGAGAAGGCGAAGAAGGGAAAGAGGGAGAGGGAGAGAGACACGGAGTGGAAGGAGGGAGAGAAGAGAGTGAGGGTGAGAAAGGAGAATGAAAGAGGGAGAAAGAGCATTACCAAAAAAAAAAAAAAAATCTGAGAATCAAGTTTCAAGACTCTTTATGTGCTATAGAGAAGGATGAGGTTGACCCGCAAAGTGCAAAGGGGATCCTGAGAGAAGAGAGGTTTTTCTCCCCTCCAGGAGGAAAAAAAATAAAAATAAAAAGGTGGGAGGGGAGAGTGAAGGAGGCGGAAAAAAAAAGAAGCAAGCAAAACAAAACAAAAACAGGAATGTGTGTTTTGAGCAGGAATGAGGAGAGCTGGGAGGACCATAAGGGGGTGTGTACAGAATTTCATTAAATTGTTACTTTAAGATTGTCTTCTTAAAAAAAAAAAAGGAGGGGGTGGAGAAGCGGAGAGAAGGAGGCAAACGGGAAGGTGGAGGACGGCTGGGTAGCTCGGCCTCTCCAAACTGATTGATTAGTCATGATCCCCGCAGTTTTAACTAGGACTCATTCAATTGGGGAGGTGGAGCGCTCGGGAGCAGATTAGCATACGCTTGTTTACTCATCTTCTGAGGGATTTTTCCCCCCTCTTTCCTTTCAT